>JBBPBX010043244.1:0-23031 GCA_038048925.1 Garcialebias charrua | reverse complement strand
TATATATATATACAGTACATATATATGTGTACGTATGTATGTATAATACAGAACAAATTAGTGTTTTGTGACACAGTGATTTCAGGTACAAGTATCATTAGACAGCTACATCTTCACATTGCAAGTAGCTGTTTATTGTGTGTTGAAGGTTAAAAGTTATATATTGATCCATAAAGGCCATTTTCTTGTTTGTTTATCAGTCAGAAGTTTCAACACAATTCTTAAAGGCAATATTGATATCCGTGCTTGTATATTAGTTTGTGTTCACATCACATTCATAGCCTGATTTTACAATTTTACCCTTAGAAATACTGTATTTGTTTTGGCTTTTGGTGGTACAGTATTTGCTGATTTATGCAACAATGAAAGTTAACAATAATTCTAATTTAATTGACCTAGCCATTAATAAATTGACAAAACATACAACAATCTAACTTACATCTGATACAACAGATTTTAGAAAGCAATATCACCAAAATAGCGTCCTAAAGTAATCAGCAGGTCAAGATAGCTCTTGGTCAAATATATTTCATAGCTTACTACTTTGTCTTAGTGTTTCCACATAAAAATAAAATGTCATACTTAATCCAAACCTTCTGCAAATTACAGACAGTTGTTGAGAAATGGGTTTGAACATTTTAAGAGAGATTCAGAAAAGTTGTATTTTTAATATCTGCAGTAAACAGGGGAGTTTCAAAAAACATTTTTGATTGAAGGATTTTACAGTATGATGCCTGTTTGTATGTATCTGTATCAGACTGCAGTCAGTTTGTACTTTAAGATGATTGTTAAAGAAATGTGAGGTGAATTAGAATTAGACTACAATCAAGGAAAGAAGAAAGAACATTTCAGTACTAAGGTGGAACTTTTGAGGTCATATCTTTATTGTTCATGTTTTCGTATAGTTTTGCTCAATATTAAAATTACACTGTATTTTTTTATTTTTTTATTTTTGTCATAGTGGATTCATTTAAAACAATATAAGATCTGGTTTGAGGCAATCCATGCCAAAGTGGTTCAAAAAGTCCTGATGCATGCTGAATAATCGAGAGCATCACAGGGAGGAGCAGGTCTGTGGAGCTATCCAGCACATCATTTCTGGACAAGCTCAACATCTTCTATACCTGGCAACATCTTCTATACCTGGCAACATCTTCTATACCTGGTTTGATTCAGACAACACCACATGTTACCAGACCACATGTGGACAGTGAGGATGCCCCACTCTGTATTGACACTGCTACAATGAGAAGGGCATGCATGAAAGTAAAACCGTGCAAGGCACCAGGGCCTAATCATGGCATCCCAGGCTGGGTGTTAAGGGTGTTTCAGGACACCCAAGGACACCTCACAGTAAGAAACGCCATGGGTTTGATGCCATTGCTTTAGCAGTTCACACCTCCCTCAGCCATCTGGAGAAGGAAACACCTATGTGAGAATGTTCTTCATTGACTACAGCTCAGCATTCAATACCAGAATCCCCTCCAAACTGGTCTCCAAGCTCACCACACTGGGCCTGGAAGAAGTCCATCTGCTTCTGGATACTGGACTTCCTAATCAACAGACCACAGGCAGTGAGACTCGGCAGTCACCTCTCCTCCACACTAGTCCTCAGCACCAGCTCAAGGCTGTGTCCTCAGTCCACTCTTGAACTGACTGTACCGCCAAGTACAGCTCAAACGTCATCTTCAAGTTCACAAGTTCACCATCTCTGGCCTCATCACTGACAATGATGAGAGTACCTACAGAGATGAGGTGAAATCACTGACCAGCTGGTGTCAGGAAAATAACCTCTATCTGAATGTCAGCAAAACAAAGGAGATGATAGTGGACTTGAAGAAACAGCGTGGAGGTCATTACTCCACCATCTACATAAACAATGCTGAGGTGGAGCAGGTCAGCAGCTTCAAGTTCCTTGGCGTTCACATTACTGAAGACCTATCCTGGACTTTACAGACACTGTGGTCAAGAAAGCCCAAAAAAGACTCTACTTCCTAAGAAGACTAAAGAAGTTTGGTACAAACTCCAGCATCCTCTCCAACTTTTATAAGTGCACCATTGCATCACAGGGTGGTATGAGCTGCGCCAATAAGAGCAGGAAAGCTCTACAGAGGGTGGTGCAAATAACAGAGAACATCACTGGTAGCAGTCTCCACACCATCCAGGACATCTACCACAGCTTTTTTTTTTAACCTCTTTCAACTGGCCGGTCAGACCTGCCTCCTCCTCAACAACTAGATTAACACAATTGTATATTGTGCATTCTTATTTAGTTTTCTTTGTGCTGTATGATTCGTAAAACCGCATCAAAGCTCAAGACCGGCCTATCCCGCACAATATTATGGCCCGGCCTGAATTCAGGTTGAGCTGGGCCAGGTTTTGGGCCCAGGTTAGGAATGACAGCTCTACTTACCATAATAATTCAGTTAATCTCAGTGTTTCTCACTACCTGTGCAATAACCTGTCACACAACCCCTGTAGTATATACTGTACCGTAATTTCCGCCTGATAGATCGCATCTTTCTATAGGTCGCTTTGTCCAATTATTGGCAAAAAATTGGAAAAATCCATAAACAGATCACACCTTTATTTAGGTTGCATCTATTATGCGTCACCGCTACGCAACGCGTCAGCGCCTCATTTGCCCTGCTGAAAATGGCGGCCACAGAAGCGAGCGAGCACGGAAGGACTTTACAAGATTAACACGGTAAAAACAATTATTTGTTTGCTAAAAATTATAGCTGACATTATAGCACAAGGGTTCCTGAGCTTAACCGTTCCTTAATAAATTCACAAAATGGTCAAATCTGCTGGATTTAAATTGTTTCACTTTGACGTCTTCCAAACGGTCGCGTGCGCTGCGAAAATAAATTATAAATAAATCGAATTTTATCTCAAATGTCTCATACAGGTCAACAGTTTGTAAATGAATACCAAATAATTACTTTCTGTAAGCTGAAAGAAAACCCGCCAAGTGGTTTATGAGCCATTTGCTAAAATATACACAGAAATAAAACAAGGCTAACCGCGACACGATTACGTCTATAAAACAACAAATTTTATCTCAAATGTCTCATACAGGTCACAGTTTGTAAATGAAACCCAAATAATTACATTCTGTAAGCTGAAAGAAAATCTGTCCTGTAGATCATGAGTTATTTATCTAAATAGTATCCGTTTACGGTAGCTAACTGCTAACAAAAATGATGCTAAAATATCTTTTTTTTTTTTATCTCAAACATCTCATAAAGCTAGTCACTTGTAAATGTCCATAAAGTGATTACTTTCTGTAAGTTTGATAAAAATCTGTCCTGTGGTTCTTGACTTATCTTGCTAACAAACAAAGCTAACAGAGACCAAGAGGCCGGGCAGCGACAGAGTAAGTCCGACCAGAGGAGGCTTTCTTCGGACACATGAGGTGGGAACGGTCGGTGGACTCAGGGCTCCAGAGCAGGAGGCCGGGCTGCGACAGAGTCAGTCCGACCAACGGAGGCTGCCTTCGGACACATGAGGTGGGAACGGTCGGTGGGTGTACCCTAGCGGCCGAAAGTGGTACTGCACCATTTTTTGCCAAAATGAAAAACGGTCATATCTGAGCCAAAAATTGGTCTAAAAATATGGGGGAAAATCCATAAACAGGTCTCACCTCTCTATAGGTCGCAGGGCATGCAAATTAGGCAAAAAACTGCAACCTATAGTCCGGAAAATACAATATATCATGTGCATTTAAGCTTATATTACTACCTGTGAAATACTTTTTTGTACTAATTCATCCTACTTGCACTGTTATATTCTACCATGTTGTGTTTACTATATTTATTTTGGACCTTGTAAATATTATATTTATTTTTCACTTTTTGGCATTTTGTTTTGTACTTTTATTGCATGCTTTAGTATTTCTTGTTTTTATTTTTTTAGCGAGTCTATATATATTGAAAATCTAATTAAAATTTGACAGGGGTTTCTCCTTCTCCCTGGCTCCTGAGTTTTTGGGGACGCAGTCCACTCTTTGATACTGAGTCCCGATGACTCCTATCTTGTGCTTCAGCAGATGATAGGAATCAAACTGCAAGTACTAGTCTGTGTGGGCGGGTTTGCAGTGAACATCAGTTGCTAAATGTCCTCCATCCAAGACTGAGACCTCACAATCCAAGAACGTCAACTTGCCATCCTTTATATCTTCTCATGTCAACTTTGTATATTTATACACAGGGTTGATGTGATCAGTGAAATGTTGGACTTCCCGTTATTAGTGTTACAAGTTATATGTTCGAAATATAAGATCTAGTCAATCTTCTATACAAAGACCTGGAAATGTCTGGGACTTTAGTGTGTGTGCATTTTCTACAAGGCAGTTTCAGGTCCGCTCAGGTGTTTTCAGGTGAAGCATCAGATTTAATCAAGTCTAAAGGTCTCAGACAGACAAAAGACAGCCACAGACAAAGGTGTGGAGATAAAAGGAGATGACGCAGTGCACAGCAATGTTGTTACTGAAGAAGACAAATACATCAGAGAATATGGAACATGCGCTGATATGGAGCTATTAACAGCGTGAATTGACTGACAACACTGGGAGCTTTATGCAAACTATCTGTTGCACCGGCAATGCATTATCTTGTTCGCTACTTGCAAGCCAACAAGATAACAGCTATGTGACGGGTGCTAAATGGAGATGTACCAGGAGTGAATGTGATCTGATAAGTGCAATCAAAGCCAGCTGCCTTCACTTATTGACTCAACACTCAGAGGTGTGCAAGTGAATGTGTGTAATATCAGTGTTGCAGTGGAATACCAGGCATTACATCATAACCACTTAACAGTATTACAGGCCCGTCACCAGACTATTGGTGCCCAGGGGCCTCATGTACAAAGACTTGCGTAGATTTCTTACTGAAAAGTCACGTACGGACAAATCCAGAAAAGTGTCCACGCACAAAAAAATCCAGATTTATCAAACTGTGCGTACACCGGAATCCACGCACATTCCTTATGTACAACACAATCAACGTGGAATTCAGCGCACATGAGAGAGTGGCCGACTCCGCCTTTGACACGCCTCCGTATGAATATGCAAAGTCATTCAAATATGCCATGCACGACAGGAATGTCGTCTCTGCTCCATTGCAAATCATGTCGGAACGTGGAAAAAAGAGGAACTTCACGGACTGTGAACAGGAATCACTTCTGAGTGAGGCAGAGAAGCACGGAAAAAGGCTTTATTTGGCACGCGCAGCGCAAAACAAACCATCCACTTTTAAATAAAAAGTTGACCAAGCTGCTCTTATATGCCTGTATAGGTTAGTGGTGAGCGCGCTCGCCCTTCGTCCCAAAGGTCCTGAGATCGACTCCCGCATGGTACAACGTTTTTTTTATTTTGTTATTCCAGATTTAAAGAACACAGGAAAACTATTTAATGAAACAACAAGAAATAGAACAATACATGAAATGAAAGGAAGCAGACGATTTCTTGTTTTGTAAATAGTTGTCATGTGTATTTAAATCTGGAACGAAAAAAAAAAAGAACATTGTACCATGCGAGATTCGAACTCATGACCTTTGGAACTAAAGGCAAGCGCTCTACACACTGACCTAAACGTAGGCATATTGGTACAGCTTGGTTAACTTCTTATTTAAAGAAATCACATCTCAGTGTTGTCAATATCGTTGCCACTATTTGGCGCATGCTTTTATATCCACTCATCTAATTGCGTCCATGTGGATGTAATAATCGTTAATCATGTGTGTTTGGTGGGATTAATGATTGTTTTCACATCATGGACACAGTTTCTCAGAATCACCTGTAAGTGTCGCCAAAGGAAATATAACCACAGAAACGTGCGTACGCAAGCAGGGGAGCAGCCGTGGATTTGTACGTGGAAGCGCAGATATTCCCGTTCATATCAGATTTGATACATACGCCACTTTGCGTGGAAAGTGACGTGCGCAATGTTTTTGTGCGTGCGCACGGTTGATACATGAGGCCCCTGGGGCCTCATGTACAAAGACTTGCGTAGATTTCTTACTGAAAAGTCACGTACGGACAAATCCAGAAAAGTGTCCACGCACAAAAAAATCCAGAATTATCAAACTGTGCGTACACCTGAATCCACGCACATTCCTTATGTACAACACAATTGACGTGGAACTGAGCGCACGTGAGACACCTCCCCTGACACGCCTTCATTTACATATGTTAAACAGATGCAAATTACTTCCTGCATGTGTGAAGGACATGTTTGTTTGATCCCTGCGCGATCAGAAATGATTTCTAGATTCAGGAAAATAATGAATTCAATATAATATGAGTGAGGACAAACATCCTAAGTAAGAATAGTAATAAAATGTGTTCATCATGCAAAGAACGAGTGATTGTGTGTCGGTATGCGCACCCTGCTGTGGTGCGCGAACCGGCTCATTCATTCATTCTGTGTGGAAATATTAACTTTGCGCACGAGTTTATTACCATAATTACTGTAAACACAGAGGAACTTACTTGGATGTTTGCTAGAACATAGATCTTTGTTTATGTAGATGATGTGAAGAAACGAGTCTGTGCGTCTTGGTGGAGACATTTCATGACATGATGTTGGAGTCTCCAGACGCAGCGCGCGCCCCGCAGCCCTGTGCGCAGTCTGTCTGTGAAGCTTTTACTCTCCTACAAGTTATATAACAAGGTGTACTTTCACGTGTCATTTTGGGGGAATCTACAATAAACGCAGATAATGAAACACCTCCAGCTGCCGTGTCGACACCGGTGAGGGTGCGCGCGCGCTCCAAAGCGCGACCACTCAGCCTTTGGAAACATATGGATGAGACCATTCTATTGGACATGATCCGGCTTTGTGTGGACTGGACTGCACAGTCCCGATCGACCTGCAGCTCCCTCATAGCTCGGGAACAGTTTGACCGCTGCTTCTGTATGCACGCGTGATGCACGGCTCCCCAGAGCGCAGCAGTGCCAAACTGAAAAATTATTATTTCTGAAAACGGCTGATAAGCCATATCCTAGATCGGAAAATTATATCTGTTTCTAAATAAATGCTCTGCGTGTTACACTATTTATTATAACCTCCAGTAAGGCTGAATGAATCCGTTCCTGTTAAATTTATTTTTGGCACAACTTTGCGCGTGCTTTATTTCACTGCGTCATGTGGATGTAATACTTGTTAATCGTGTGTTTGGAGGGAATATTAATCATTTTCACATCATGAACAGTTAATAATAATAATAATAATAATAATAATAATTATGAATTCAATTTATAACGCACTTTTCATTAATGGAAATCTCAAAGTGCTACAAGGTGCAACATATTTGAATGTCAATAAGACAAATAATAAAACAATTAAAATCAACAACAGTATCAACTAAGATCAAAAGTAGAATCATGAGGAGTAAAGTATGCTCGGTTGAAAAGAAAGGTCTTCAAGCCGCTCTTAAAGTCAACCACAGATTGTGGGGCTTCAGTTTCACAGCGGCACCTGTAAGTGTCGCCAAAGGAAATATAACCACAGAAACGTGCGTACGCAAGCAGGGGAGCATCCGTGGATTTGTACGTGGAAGCGCAGGTATTCCCGTTCATATCAGATTTGATACATACGCCACTTTGCGTGGAAAGTGACGTGCGCAATGTTTTTGTGCGTGCGCATGGTTGATACATGAGGCCCCAGGGGAATGATTGAATCTGACATGTTTAATAACGTTAATACCAGTGCACATTGAGATTATGTGAAGAAGGGCGGCTTTTATGCTTTGTTTTCTTGGTCTCTGGTGCTCTATCCCACATTGTATCTTTGTTGGAAAAAAAAAACTGTCTTTATATTGCAGATATTAAAGTGTCACTAAAAAAACAAAATAGTCTTGACAGAAAAGACCATCAGGCAAACATGATTAAGGTTAACACAGTTTAATCTTAAGGAAATTAGTTTGGGGTTTAATTTTCCACTAAATGAAGTTGAATTATTTTTTTTTGTGTGAGCATGGGGTAACAGATGTCTGGATTGGGATGTTGTGAGTGAAAGACATTAGTAAAAGCAACCATGGACATCTTTGGAATGAACAAGAATTCCTTTAACACTAGAAGTCCCAGGATTTTCGACCTCCCCCCAGAAGTCCTGAAAGAGGGTCAAAAGACCCTTAGTCCAAACCAACCATTAGTGGGCCATTAACTGCCTTTTGTTATAAATATGCGTGCACACAACTCAGACACCCCCACCACACCAAACTGCACAGACTGCATTCCAATGTTTCCACCAGGTAAGTAAGACTCTGCTTGCACTTCCCCCCTTAGTCAGAAGAGAGGCCCTGACCTGAATTCACACATAACAGACCCTGAAGTTATCTCACAGTTGAACATTTTGGGACATCCACTGAACGGAAAGCTTTGTCTGCTCCAGAACAATTTTATGCATAAAATTGTCTTATTCTGCTGTGCTGACTATCCTGTAACTTTGATGTTCTGTCAAATAAATTATTTTGCTTACAAGTACTGTCTCTCTCCTTGTCCTTGGCACATGTATATACGGTGCGTGCCGGCACATGCAGGTGGCCCATTGCTGTGTTCTAAAACATGCTTGACCTATTGTTGTCCGTCACCTGACGGACCGACACAGGTCACATGACATGAAGTCAACTGACGGACCGACATAGGTCACACGACATGAGGTCAACTGACGGACCGACACAGGTCACATGACCTGAGGTCAACTGACGGACCGACACAGGTCACATGACCTAAGGTCAACTGACGGACCAACATAGGTCACACGACATGAAGTCAACTGACGGACCGACATAGGTCACACGACATGAGGTCAACTGACGGACCGACACAGGTCACATGACCTGAGGTCAACTGACGGACGGACATAGGTCACACGACATGAAGTCAACTGACGGACCGACATATGTCACACGACATGAGGTCAACTGATGGACCGACACAGGTCACATGACCTGAGGTCAACTGACTGACCTACATAGGTCACACGACATGAAGTCAACTGACGGACCGACATAGGTCACACGACATGAGGTCAACTGACGGACCGACACAGGTCACATGACCTGAGGTCAACTGATGGACCGACATAGGTCACATGACATGAGGTCAACTGACGGACCGACACAGGTCACATGACCTAAGGTCAAGTGACAGACCAACACAGGTCACATGACCTGAGGTAAAGTGACGGACCAACACAGGTCACATGACCTGAGGTCAACTGACAAAATGACACAAGTCACATGACATGAAGTCAACTGACGGACCGACACTGGTCACACGACATGAGGTCAACTGACGGACCAACACGGGTCACATGACCTGAGGTCAACTGACGGACCGACATAGGTCACACGACATGAAGTCAACTGATGGACCGACACTGGTCACTCGACATGAGGTCAACTGACGGACCGACACAGGTCACATGACCTGAGGTCAACTGACGGACCGACACAGGTCACATGACCTGAGGTCAAGTGACGGACCAACACAGGTCACATGACCTGAGGTCAAGTGACGGACCAACACAGGTCACATGACCTGAGGTCAACTGACAAAACGACACAAGTCACATGACATGAAGTCAACTGACGGACCAACACGGGTCACATGACCTGAGGTCAACTGACGGACCGACATAGGTCACACGACATGAAGTCAACTGATGGACCGACACAGGTCACATAACCTGAGGTCAACTGACGGACCGACACAGGTCACATGACCTGAGGTCAACTGACGTACCAACGCAGGTCACATGACCTGAGGTCAACTGACTGACCGACACAGGTCAAATGACCTGAGGTCAAGTGATGGACCGACACAGGTCACATGACCTGAGGTGAACTGATGGACCAACACAGGTCACATGACCTGAGGTCAAGTGACGGACCAACACAGGTCACATGAGTTGAGGTCAAGTGACGGACCAACACAGGTCACACAACATGAAGTCAACTGACGGACCAACTCAGGTCACATGACATGAGGTCAACTGAGGGACCAACACAGGCCACATGACCTAAGGTCAAGTGACGGACCAACATAGGGCACATGACCTGAGGTCAACTGACAAAATGACACAGGTCACACGACATGAAGTCAACTGACGGACCGACACAGGTCACATGACCTGAGGTCAACTGATGGACTGACATAGGTCACATGACCTGAGGTCACATGACCTGAGGTCAACTGACGGACCGACACAGGTCACACGGCATGAGGTCAACTGACGTACCAACACAGGTCACATGACCTGAGGTCAACTGACACAACGACACAGGTCACATGACATGAAGTCAACTGATGGACCGACACAGGTCACACGGCATGAGGTCAACTGACGTACCAACACAGGTCACATGACCTGAGGTCAACTGACACAACGACACAGGTCACATGACATGAAGTCAACTGACGGACCGACACAGGTCACATGACCTGAGGTCAACTGACGGACCGACACAGGTCACACGACATGAGGTCAACTGACGGACCGACACAGGTCACATGACCTGAGGTCAACTGACGGACCGACACAGGTCACATGACCTGAGGTCAACTGACGGACCAACACAGGTCACATGACCTGAGGTCAACTGACAAAACGACACAGGTCACACGACATGAAGTCAACTGACGGACCGACACAGGTCACATGACCTGAGGTAAACTGACGGACCGACATAGGTCACATGACCTGAGGTCAAGTGACGGACCAACATATATAGCCCACTGAAAGGGACCGGAGGATTTAGAAGCCAAGTTCACTTGCGCAAAAAAACGCATCCTTAGTCAAATTAGTGTTAAGCGTGCCCCCTCCTGTGGTGCACCAGTAATGGCCTTATTTACAAAACAAAAGCGCCTGTTAACAGCTCATTATAGGATGTTAGCTAAAATCCTTCAGGTCACTCGACCCGTCTCTGGGTTCCAAAGGTAGAAATGTTAAATGACCCTTCTCTGGGACTTCTAGTGTTAAAGTGCCTGTGACATCATATTTTATACTAAACAAGAATTCATTTTTTTGAAAGGTAATATAATCAACATATTGCAAAAATATTTCATGTCGCTGAGATAAACAGTTGTTGAGATATCCACATGTGCAGTAACAGGAAGTGATGACAAAGGGGAACGCTTGCATGAATAGAGCAATGCTACAGCGGCTAACAAAACAGACAGTAGTGAAGAATCTGATGTTTTTATTTTGAGTTATTATCAGAGAGAGATGAAAAAGAGTCAGAATTTAAATAATCTAACTTTAATGAACAAAAAGCAGTGAGTTTCCTTTTGATGTCACTTCCTGTTTCACTTTGGACACAAGTTCAAACAAAAATATGCCATTTATGTTACAAAATGGATAACATCATGTGTATTAATGCAAATTTCTTACATATTAAGATGTTTTCTTCCACTTTCTGTATTTGTAGGATATGCATATCACATGTCATTGCATAAGCGATACATATTGCTGCCTTCCAACAATGTTCAGTCAAGTCATCCGGATAGTTCCTTTTTTTGTTGAGAGACGTTTCGCCCTCCATCCAAAGGGCTTCATCAATCTGAGAAGCCTCATACAAAATGTATGACCTGACTGAACATTGTGGGATTTCTTTACCTGGATTACTGAGCATGAACTTCAATGTATTGGTGCCTTGTTTATAGCTAAGATCTCATGCAATTAATTTACAATCTGCGTTATTTGGAGATGACTCCAGCTACTACCTCACCAAATTATTGCTCAAAATCTGTAAAACTTACTTAATTGGGGCTAATTTTGTTTTTGCCAAGGTTGATTAGTTTTAGCAGGCATCTTAAATTTGTTGATATTCATCCAATGATTATTTCCTGAGTTTCGATGAAATCATCCTGGCCACATTTTAAAGTAAGAATTAACACAATCAGTTAGAGTTTAGACTGCATGTTGGGGATGACCCTTAGCTATTAGAACACCATATTTTAGTCCAGTAGCCATTCTTGTGTTTGTTAATGTTCATTAGCTGTAAATAGCAGAAAGACAAACTCTCTCTCTCACACACACTCACACACAACTAGATGATTGCACACCTATGATAGTGTTTGAAGATTATATCATGACTACATGTGACTGAAAGAAAATAGTTTGGTGTTTGCTTTCTTTTCACAGATTACTAAATCTAAATCACACTTCTGAAAATTACATCAACTGGGGGAAATGACCCATTATTTACTGTAAGTGTCAAACATGTGTGAAAATAAACATATGTGTGAAAATAAACATATGTGTGAAAATAAACATATGTGTGAAAATAAATGTTTTTCTCTGTTCTTGTGCTAATGGATTCATATGAAACATTTTGCAATATAAACCTTGTAATGGTTAAAATAAGTGTAAACATATTTTTACTTTTGTGAACAAAACTGTATAAACAACTTTAAAAATAATGTTGTTTTGTATGTTAGATGGAATTTTTACTGTAAAAGTGTGTGTGTGGGGGGTGACCTCATTAGAACAAACATGGTGCTATTACAAGTAAAATCAATAACTATGAATAACAAATTATACAACATGGCTTATCTTCATACATGCACACATTAGGACATTAGTTGCATATTCTGTTTTATGTATGTTCACATGTCAGCATGTTGAAAAATAATTGATATTTTATGGTTAAAAATATGTATTTCAATAAGTCAATAAGTCATGAGTTTGTCATCCCGAGGATAAGGTCAACATCTGGAAACAGATGTGTCCACACTAAGCTAACAATCATGAAATTGTAAGAGACAAGCAGAACTGCTGTTGCATGTGGTGGCCATTATGTTAAAACTTTGCATTTTCTCTTCATTTCTGCTTCATTTATTTCCCAAAATTCTGCAAGTTAACACTTAAGAAGTGCCGCGTTGTTGTCTGCCACCAGCTGTTTGAGGTTAATTGCATCCTTTCAGTTTGCTTGAGCTTGCTGAAGAGACTCTAATTTTCTTCATTTTACTTTTCATGATACAAATTGAAGTTGGCGTTTAATTGCAACTAAAGCACATCTTTAATTCAAAGCTGAAGTCATTTTTGTTTTTATATGCAAGCTTTTAATGTGTGTTAAATGCAAGAAAGGGTTGTGTCATTGACAAGCACAGAGTGAAAATATTCATTAGGAAGGGCGTATTGAAAATCGATAAAGCAGTCTGCACTCTGGACCCATACATACCTAAAACCCAATCACCTAAGAAAGATTTTTCACTGGACCAGTGAGAACACGGTGTGTTAAAACAAACGCTTGGACGTATCAGCGCACATGTTGGCTGAACGTCTTGGCTCCTCTTATGGGAAGCAAAGTGTGGGAGATAATCCACTTGGGTTAAAACATCCCCATTGTTTGTTCCGTTTAAACTAGAAGGTTCACATACGTTTAGGCATCTAATGCTCTCAAAATGAAAGCAAACACAACTTCCAACTCTCTGGGTTTCTTATGAACGAGGCAAAGATTTAATTTATTGAGACATATTGGTGAGCAGCACAAACTTTTTTTTACCCACGGTCTATTAATCCATCCATCCATCCATTATATTTACCTGCTTATTCCTTTTCGGGTCAGTGGTGCCCATGTCCAGCCATCACTGTGCGAGGGGAGGGGTACACCCTGGACAGGTCTCCAGTGCATCACAGGGACACATAGAGACAAACGAGACAAACAACTGTCTCGCTCACACCTAGGGACAATTTAGAGTCACCAATCAGCCTAACATGCATATTTTGGGTCTGTGGGAGGAAACCGTGCTTAAAACCAACGCGTGCACAGAGAGAACATGCAAATTCCACCCAGAAATACCCCCAGACCAGGGTTTGAACAAGGAACCTGCTCACTGAGAAGCAGCAGCTCTACCAGCTGCACCAACGTGCTGCCCAAGGCCTATTAATTTACATATATTTTGTGTTATTTAAAAACAATTTGGTGTTTATTCCCGATAAGTAAGCTAAATGTTATGTTTATTTTTAATCAAGTGTAGGAGAAAAAAAATGTGATGCTGAGACAACCAAAGAGTTTGCATTATTGCACAGATTTATGAACATTTTTTCATACCAAGGCTAGTGGTTCCTCACAGTAAAACACCAAGAGGGAGGTCTTGAGATGATTTCTTTAAATAAATAAAAAAACGAAACTTATTGCTGTTTGGATGCTGTTTGATAATTATTTGAAATATAAAAAGTTGAAGTAAAAAATAAAGGAAAATATTGTATCAACTGTTGTTTTTTTGTTGTTGTTTTTTGTATGGTTATTGTATCCATGATTTTTGGCAAATTTGCTACATTATAGAACTCTATTAAGAGATAATTAGTTGCAAATCTCTGGGAGGTTTTGTGGTTCAGAATATGAAAGTTTGTGAACCACTGATGAGACAGAAACATATGGTAGATTTTGTTAGGGGCACATAGTTTTCAAAAGGGTGTAGCCTATATAAAGTGAACGTAGGAAGACGGGTGACACTTGCTCCTCACTCATGTTATTTTTTTATGTATTTTTTTTTTGTCTTGCAGTGCTTCATCTTTAGACTTCTACTTTTCTTCTAACAAAAATTGTAACTGTCCAGTCCTCTTGTCCAGTTGGGCAGTGATTTTTTTAGGGGTGGCCATTGAACCCACCCCCTCCTCCCGTGGATTGTGTAGATTAATTGATTGGGGATGGTGGACAAGGGCAACACTAAACACAGAGAACAACATACGTATAAGCTCACATCCACTAAATTGGGTTTTATTTGTACAGCGCCAATAACAAACATGTCTCCAGATGCTCTACCTCTGAGTCTGAAATGTCTCCATGAGAAAGCACTAAGGCAAAAAGTAAGATGAGTCAATGGGAAGCTGGTGAAATGAGAACTAAAATATTTATAGGTGATGAATATTCAGCTGAGAGTACTATTGTATGCTCCTGCCCATCCCACAACAGTTTCACTGTTTTAAATATTCATGGCTGTTTGAACAAATGGAAGTGCCACAAAACCGAAACACTGACCATGTAGATATGGGAGAATAAACATGCCATACATACAGATTGTCACTCCCTATGGAAATGAACACTTCCTTTAGTTTAAAGGCATAGTTTAAATCTGTACAACTTTTTCCTGTTGTCAAATAAAACTAATATATCTGAATATGTGAGTTGGACAACCTTCCAATCAGAAAAGGAATACTGCATAGCAAGTATCTCTGTTTAACAATCTCCTTATTCTACCCTTTGCTGCACCTACAACCCTTCCTATTTGAACAAAAGCAAGAACATTGCTTCAGTTTTAACTTGTTTACCACTTTATGTGTTGCCATTGGCAGAATTTAGATCCAAATGAACTGTGAGAAATGTCTGCTCAGATGTTGTCAGTAATATATTTGGCCTCCAATTGCCAATATTCTCCACCCTCCAGTGCAGGCACTGTGATATTTCAACACTGTAACTTCAGGATGTAAGGACCTTTAGCCAGGGACTTAAAAGCATCAAGAAAGGATGAAGTCAAAACTCTTGGGATGGCTCAAAGGTAAAGATACCGTCCACCATTAAACTACTGTAAAAAGTTTGTTTAAGACTCTGCTGAGTTGAGATAGGCTTTAATCTGTAAGGTATCAGTTCTAACAGCCCACTAACACTCTTAAAGGGCCCTTGAGATATTCACATAAAACCCCAAATTACTGCAGAGGTAATGTACTGCTTAAGAGACTTTTTATCCTCTTTATTCCCTAATGTTAACTTGGAAGATGTACTAAAACTGTGATTTGTCAGTTGTGTACAACTGCAGGCTCTGATGCATTATGGCCAGCTTGCAAGTATGGAAAGCCAGTGGTCCACAATCAGTGATGGTTTGATGCTGTTAAAGGGACCTTGGCAGAGTTTTCACTTTCCATTCAATTCAGTTCAATTCAGTATATTTATACAGTGCCAAGTCACAACAGAAGTTGTCTCATGGCCGTGTACAAAAACATTAAAATACATTAAAAAAGCCAATTAGTAAATGTTATCTGGGAAGTGTTGAATCTTCGCTTTGTTGCAGTTTCCCATCCCGAACAAGCACAAAGGCAACAGTGGAAGAGAAAAACTCCCACTTCCAGTAAAACCAAGCTCAGGCCATTTTTGAAATACTGTATGTTGAATCTATGTCATGCATTAATGGTATACTAAATAAAATGTTTAAGTGGTTTAAAACTAAATAATTGTATAAACTTACTGCTCTCCAAAATTTTGGCCAGGACCTCACTACAGTATATTTAGAATATCAAAGGATTGAAAAATAAATAATTTTAACAAAGATTGCTAATAACTAAACAGTAAAAACATGGATGGATGGATGGATGGATGGATGGATGGATGGATGGATGGATGGATGGATGGATGGATGACAAGGTTTGTTTTTGTTTAAATACAATGTCTAAATCACATAGTACTATTTAAAAAGCCAATAGCGCTTACCGTATTTTTGGGATTACAGGTATACGGCACATTTAAAATCCTTTAATTTTCTCAAAATTCAACAATGAGACTTATAATCTGCTGCACCTTATGTATTAATTCTGGTTTTGCTTACTGACCTCCAACTGATTTTATGTGGTGCACGGCACTCAAAAATCTAACAAAATGTTTTGGTTTTGCTTAATGCGCCTTATGTATGAAAACAGACCCATTCATTGATATTGCGCTTCATAGTATGAAAATACAGTAAATAAAAATGACATTTATTAAATAGTTTGATCCACCCAGTTAAAATTGATCAAATTCCCTACAAGCAAAATAATAATAATAAATAAATAAAATTCAGCCCTGAAAATGTGGGACGACACAGTCCAGATTTATTTAATAAAACAGCATGATTATTTTCAAAGATACATTAAAATTATGTCATATTTTATGTTTTGTTTATATTCTATAAGTCCTTATTCTATGTGTGCCATATACTCAGCCTGTGGTTACATAAGTGCAGTCCATTAACCATTTAGAAATGACTCACTTGTGTGATGCTGCTTTTCTTTTCTTTTTCTTTTTTTTGTCATGGTTAAAATGACCAGTTTAACGGTCAGACTAACTATATAAAAAAAATTTGAATAAAATGTGTCCACACATACTATTTACTGCTTTTGATTAAATATAGCAGTGAACACAAGTAGACCCTCAGCAACACGGACAGAAAACACTTCCCAGAACAGGTGCTGAATAACCCTACAAGCTGTAAGTCTTTTACTTCAACATGTTGTCTTTTAGGGTTTGTTCATTCGTTGTGATCAAATCGAACATTAATTAAGCCTGAAAATTTGTGAACTCAGGCCGTTTTGTGCCTAATGCTAATTTTTATTTAAAAAATAATTTATGTTCAGATAACAGCTAAACAAGGGGGTGTCAAATAAAAATATATATTTTGTTGGACTTCACCTTCTAGTCCTTGAACCCTGCCCTGATTAAAACAAACTACTGTACACTGAAAACTATTTATTTATTTATTTTTAGGTTCATTCCTATTTTTTCTTTGTTCCCTTTCAGTCATGTCTCTCGGTGCAACATATGCTATGGGAATTGTGCCCCCGCGTGATTACCTGAAGGAATACATTCACGCCTTTACGGCAGGGGTGTCAGCGTCATGCCAGAGGCCCCGCCCTCTGGGTACTTAAACCGCTGACGCCCATTCATCAATCTCTTATTGCCCTTCACCTCGCTTAAACCTGAACTCTCTCTCTTCGCGGGACTTCTCTGCTGCTTCATCGCTCGACCAGAGGTGAGCTTGCTCCCTACACAGAGCGCACAGAGAATTATTCCTGCATACTGCTGGGCTAGCGAAAGCTAGTCCGGCACATTTTTCCTTAACCCCAAAGTTTTTTCTTCTCCTCTTTCCGCAGACTGCTTCGCTCGACGGCACTAACTGCGTCACACCGCTACCTCTGCTAATTCGTAGCAGGCTAGCCAGTGAAAGCGACGCGATGGAGGAGACATCTCAAATAAAGAGAAAAAAGATCTTGGAAGGACTCGCTTGTCTTATCTCGGACATGCCTCCGGAGAAAGGAAAGCGAAAGACAAGACTTCCAAAAAAGACCAGAAGGACGGCGAGCCTACCCTCACGCGCCTGCCCCAGCGGATGCGGTTTTTCCCTCTCAGCGATGGACACCCACGAGGCCTGTCCCGTCTGCTTGGGGATGCTGCACGCGAACATGGCGCTGGACGCACCCGAGTCTTGCCCATACTGCAGCCAGATGCTGGAGGCGGTGAGGAGGCACCGGGCGGACTTCGTCAGCGCCAGCAGACCCGGACACTACTGAGCCTCTCACTCCCACGCCGGAGCTCGAGAGCATGGCTCTGGACGACAGCACCCGAGTCTAATGGGGCGACAACCCAGATGTGCTGGCCCCCATGGTGGACTTAACAGTCGAATTTGACACTCGAGGCATGATGAACGAGGACGAGATCTCGATTTCAGCCTCAGGTGAATTTTCCGCGGACGCCGCCGACGTCAGATACGGGGAACAGGGAGAAGACCTCTCCTGCACCCCGGTGCCTGTGCTCCCAGAAACTGACTTTTCCATCCCTGCTCTGTTCGACTTGTGTCACAGAGCAACGGACGCACTGCAGATCCCATGGCCGGAGCCTCCACCTCGTCAACAAGTCACGAGGTTGGCAGGAAATTATTTTTACTCAAAGCAGCAGGCCGCCACGAGGCAAAGGATGCCCGTCTTTCCGGACTTCCTCACAGAACTGACTCGCACCTGGTCTCAGCCCAGAGCTCCCATGCTACTGCCGCTCTCGCAGTTTCTCGACGTGGACGGGATGGATGAAGTGGGAATAGCCAACGTGCCTCAAATTGAGGACACGCTGGCGTCTCATCTGGCTCCCAAGTCATCCGGGACAAAACCAACTCTCCCCAGCAAGGCCTGTCGAGCTTCGGCTTCTCTGCTCGAGAAATGCTACAGGGCTCAGGGTCTTGCGGCGCGTGCAATGAACGCGTCCGCAATGATGCAAGCCTACCTGGCTGAAAAACTTCAGGAGCTCCAGGTAACGACAGACAAGCAAGCTGCCGCGGAGCTGCTTGATGAAGCCCGCAGGGCAACAGACTTTGTGCTCCGCATGATGGGGACAGCAACTGTTGCACAAGGCAGAGGAATGGCTGAGGTGGTCATCGCGATACGCCATCTGTGGATGACCTTAACTGACCTCCCGGAGGGACAGAAAGTTCCTTTTCTCCACCATTCGATAGAACCGACGGGACTTTTTGGAAAAGCGCTGGATCGAATTCAGACCAGGCTGGACCAGAGGCGCAAACAGGCTGAAGCTCTCCGAGTGGGCATCCCCAGGAGAACCTTCGCCCCCCCCCCCCAAGGAGTCAGCTGGGAGCAGAGCACCGCAGCCTCGACACCATTCAGCCACACGTGCCCCACCGCAAAAGCGGCCGGCGTACGAGGTCGAGCACCGGCAGAGACCACCGCCGGGCCCACCTCAGACCGAACACGCCTGGAGTAAGAACAGATTTGTTCCCCGCCAGGCGGACCGGTACAGAACCTCCTCGGTGAATCGGGACACCAAACATAAGCGTGCCTGATGAACCAGGACCGCTTCTTTACTTTACACGATCACCCGCCCACGCGGTATGGGAAATTATCTTTTCACATCCAGACTTTGTTTGTAGCACGGTACAAAAAGCTGGTGACTTTGTTCTAGACACAAATCATGTTCTTTCTGCTGTGAGTGACATAAAGTCAAATATGTCGTTACACATAAGCACAAATAAAGCTAAAAAAACAGCCCCTCTCTGTTTTCTTGACTCAAAAAAACAACAACAACAAACACAATAACATCAGCAGAACGGGTCCCTCTGTCCTGCCAGCTGACATAAAGGGAGGGGGCCATCTCCCCCCCCTCCCTCACGGCTCACGGGGTGTTAGCCTAATCAATAAACCCCAGCAGGGTGCCTCGGTTCTGTCTGCAACAGACAGGCCAGAGGCGCCTGCAAACAGGCCCGACACTCCTCACAGAGACAGGTGAGGGGGGTCACGTGCTCCGGCCCCCGCTCCGTTGTAAACCACGGGGCGGACAATACACAAACCAAACAAACCCGTGACACGTCCGCGCTCCAGGGGTGCGCGCCAACAGAATCTGACGACCCACCTTCCTGGCCACCTATTCAATGGTACCCAGTAAGGGACGGGGTGGCCACGGCAGAAGCATGCAGGCTAACACCAGCTTCACACGTTCACAAAGGCAGTTGTGATGAAACTGCAGTGTGTGTAAACAAGCCAGGGCTGAATCAGACTCCTCTTCATTTTAATCGAAGAGGACTGAGCTCTCTGTCACCAACCAATATAAAGTCTGCTCAGCACAAAGGACCATCTCCACATTCTCATGCTGAAGCTGCCCCTTATCCGTGGTGGGCGACACGCAATGCTCAAGCAATGATCTTGCAGCACGTGACCACGCTCAATGTGCTGACTCAGTTCTGCTCTTAAACGACGTACCCCCACCGGGTGAAACATAGCCCACCGGTGGTTTGTCAGGCTCCAGGACCCTTTTAAGGTCGGAGACCAGTAAACCAGGCCCAACCAGGAAACGGGCTGGGGCCAGGAGATCTGCTCGTTTACAAAACTTGCAACCCCTCCGATCCATGACCCCCAACAAAAAGAGGAAAAACAGACATTCTGTCCCGCTTTTGTCTAATAATGACAACAGATTTCCTCTGCCCCCAAACACTCTTGATCAGAGCGGTAGGGCGGTACATCTGCTGGAAGGTCCTCTCCCTAATGTGGTTGACCTTCAGGGGACCACAGGAATTAGGGCCCTTGAGGGAGAGCTGGTTCTACCACCTGCTCCTCTACAGGGACCCTCCACGTCACCAGATGTAACAGTCTCGCCACTTGGGCTGAGAGCTGTGGCAAATTTCAGTTTGGTGGCGGAAAGGGACAAGTTGGTGGCCTCAGGCCTGCCAGAGAATGTGGTAAATACCATTCAAAATGCACGAGCTGTGTCAACTCAGTCTCTTTACGCCCGGAAATGGCATATTTTTTAAGCCTGGTGCACAGAAAGAAATATTATTTCTTATTCATGTGACCTGGCTCAGCTCCTCACCTTTCTTCAGGACTTGCTGGAGAAAGGTTGTTCTTTTTCAACAATTAAGGTGTTCCTATCAGCAATTTCGGCCTGTCACGAAGGCTGGGGGAGCAGGACGCCTGGCGCGCTCTTGCTCATAATAAGATTTATGAAGGGTGTGCTGAGAAAGAGACCCCCCAGCAGGATCTTGACCCCTGGATGGGATCTTAGTCTGGTCTTGGGGGCTCTCTGTGATCCCCCATTCGAACCACTGAGCGACATTAAGATAGATTTATTATCTTATAAGACCGCTCTTCTCCTGGCTCTTTGCTTGGCGAAACGTGTGGGTGACCTCCATGCCTTGTCCGTACACCCAATGTGTACCAGGTTCGCCCCTGATGGGTCAAAGGTCACCCTAAGGCCTAATCCCGCATATATCCCCAAGGTCTTGACTCTAAACCACAGAAGTCTGGACTTTGATCTCTCTTCTTTTCCACCTGCTCCTGTCCTCACTCAGGAACAGGAAAGGCTGAAGGCTCTCTGCCCCGTGAGAGCTTTAAGCACTTACATGCAGAGAACAGCCGAATGGAGAAAAACAAATCAACTGTTTGTGTGCTTTGCAGCACCTGCTACCGGAAAGGCCCTATCAAAGCAGCGCCTCTCACACTGGGTGACTGAGGCCATAAAAAGGGCGTACAGTAGCAAAGGTCAACAGGTGCCCTCTGGAGTGCGCTCACTCTACTCGGGGCTTGGCCACCTCGTGGTCACTGTTCAAGGGTGTACCAGTTGCAGACATTTGTGCTGCTGCGAACTGGAGCTCATTAAACACTTTTGCAAAGCATTACAGTTTGGATGTTACTGCGTGTGATGTCACTCAGGCTGTCCTTTCTAACACACAGTAGAAAGCAGCCTTGAGATGCCTGCTGAATAGAGGCAGACGTTCACACTAGCATGCATTTTACTGAGCATTTCAAGGGCGTGATTGAATTACGTTCCCATAGCATATGTTGCACCGAGAGACATGACTGAAAGGGAACTGAAAGTTATGCACCATAACTCATGTTCCCTGAAGGAAGGGAACGAGGTGCAACATACTTGGCCCTTTTCAATGCTGAAAGCTCGGTGAAGTGCATCTTGGAGATTGATGAATGGGCGTCAGCGGCTTAAGTACCCAGAGGGTGGGGCCTCTGGCGCGACGCTGACGCCCCTGCCGTAAAGGTGTGAATGTATTCCTTCAGGTAATCGCGCGGGGGCGCAATTCCCATAGCATATGTTGCACCTCGTTCCCTTCCTTCAGGGAACATGAGTTATGGTGCATAACTTTCAGTTCCCTTTCAGTTCGGTCTCTCGGTGCAACATACTTGCTATGGGAATTGCGCCCCCGTGCGATTACCTGAAGGAATACAATCACGCCTTTTACGGCAGGGGGCGTCACCCCGCGTCAGAGGTACCGCCTTTCAGGTACTTAAGCGACTGACGCCCCTCCATCTTTCTCTTTTTTGCCCTTCACCTCGCTGAAACACCTGAACATCGCGGGACCTCTCTGTTGTCGCGTCGCTTGATTGAGGTGAGCTTGCTCCCTACACTGAGCGTACAGAGAAAATTTTCCTGCGTACTGCTGGGCTGGCGAAAGCTAGTCCAGCATTTTTCTACTTACCCGAAGTTTTTCTTCTCTTCCGCAGCTTCGCTCGACGACGCTAACTGCGTCACAACCTTCTGCTAATCCACTAGCAGTCTACTAGCGAAAGCAAGACGACGGAGAAGACGGCTTCGAACAAAAGGAAACTAGGACCAACTTCTACTCTTCTCGTCTCCGGACATGGCTCCCGAGAAGGGAAAGCGGAGGACAAAGAAAAAGAAAACCAGGACGACGAGTCCTCGCTCGCGCCCATGCCCCAGCGGCTGCGGCTACTCCCTTTCGGCGACGGACACCCACGAGGCCTGTCCTGTCTGCCTAGGGATCCTGCACGCGAGGAAAGCGCTGGAATCCCCCGACTTGCCCCCACT
>JBBPBX010043243.1:0-10266 GCA_038048925.1 Garcialebias charrua | reverse complement strand
TTCCAGTTGCTTTGCAAAAATATACAAATATATAAATAATATTAATGTGGAATTTAACAGTTTAAAAAAAAATAATTATTCACTTATCAATTGTGTGAATCAATTAATACTCACAACATCAGACTGAGCTTTATCCTGAGACAGGTCCATTGCCAGGTTGTCTTCTATTCTTCTAGAGGTGTTTGAGCCTCTTGTTTTTACAAGCTAAAATAAACAAAAGTAGAGTGTCTAAAATGTGCTATGTAAAGAACAACACATTGTTTATTGCTAAATTTGCAGAAAGAAATACTAAACTGTGACATTTAACCACATATTTATATATACAGTAGTTTATAGACATATCAATCTTATACATCTTGAAATCTTGTAGGTCGATGATACATACCTTTTGAAGATGCGATGGAAAATTGAAAAGTGTTGGAACAACACTATCTTTTAATCTAACAGTCTGCCCTGTCCGATCGAAGTCCTCAGAACTGAAGTGATCACTGCAGAGCAGTGTCCTGTCCAGGGCAACAAAACCCTCTCTTCTCAGGGCAACTTCCCACTGCCGCCTCCTCTCTCTGGTTTTGGGAAACCTTAAAAACATGAAGAAGATGGTCATTATTTTCCACACTTCCTTTCTTTACCTTTGAATTATAGTAATGACAATTATACACATATATCATACTTTTGGTGTGCTTGCATTTACTTTTGGTACAATAAAACAGCTATTAAAAATTGTGTCCAAAAGAAACACTAAATCATACATCATAATTTATATAAAGATACTTTTACAAGCCGTATACCATACCATACCATTTTATTTATAGAGCACTTAAAACAACAACAAGGTCAACCAAAGTGCTGTAAATATATATTATGTCATTATTATGTAAATATATATTATGTATAATATTATGTCAATAATATTATCTCACATTTTGGTGTGTAGCATGACCAATAATGTGCACTGATCCAAAATATAACTATGATTATTCTAATTAAAGTAATAATACTGTCACAGAGTCTTACTTGTGAAATGTGATCCCAAGGTTTCTTGTTTTGATGTTACGCCTATTGGAGCATCCATAGGCTGCACAAAAGTCAGGCATCTTGTCAAAGAGTATTTCTGTAAAACACAAAGCAGTAATTAGTGTTGAACATACCAAACCGCTTGGAAATCATGTGCAGCTTTAGTTCAGTTAAAAACAAAGAGCTCCTAGTGATCTAAGAATGCTGGGGAAATATTTGGAATACTGTACTAGCTAGCCCTTAATCAAAGGCTCTTGTTAATAGTATGCTAATAAATACAATCATGATCAAGATAGTCATTTACAGTAGTTTGTAATAAAATAGTTATTGGTGTAATAAAAACAGATTCTAGATTCTCGATGAGTGTGACACCCAAAACATGAATAAAACGTTTTAAAAAAGACAAAAGTGCTGTCTGACTACCAAAGAAATCATAGCCACGTTAATAACGTTTTTAAAAAGATAAACCGTTTGTAAATCCGTCAAGATTACAGCGAGTTAAGAGTATTTTTGTTTGTGTAAACCCCTCACCTCCATTCAGTTTCAACAGCTGCAGCTAATGTTGCTGTCTGTCGCAAGATGGCTGCCACGTGACGACGCCGGAGACTCCGCCTCAGCTTATCTAGTGTTTATTATATCTATGAATGATCCACCCACTGCAGGAGAATTACCCAACTCTAGAAGAAGAAGAAGAACCAGGAAATACCGCCTCCGCCATTTTACATTCATTAGTTCGGCAGTCGGCTTTTGGAGGACTGTTTCTCCCATAAGAGGATGCCTCATACGGATAAATTAACTGGAAACACTCCTCTGAACTCTGTGAATGTCTCAGGACTGGAGCAGCAGCTGCGATCACACCGCCGAGCGTTCCTACAGCGCCGCGCGAGACCAGCAGCTCATGGTATGAGCTAAGGCTAACATGCTAAACCGGACCTGCAGCAGACAGCCGGCTTTGTGCGATCAGAGGTTCCTGGAGCTCGCCTCGATGTCGGACTGGAAGCAGAAGATATCGGGGGACACCCAGCTAACTTGGAATAACAAAGCCGACAGCCTTTTTGAAGCCGCAGCTAAACTGGACTGCCCGTAACTGCGGAGCGGACTCGGTGGGGCTGCTCGGTGGAGCTACATGCTAACAGGTGTTGCTGTTATGGGGGCGCTGGCAGACGGCTTTTGGTAAGTTATTAAAACGTATTAAAACATTTTAATGACGAATTAGGTTTGTTGTGTTGAAGGACTTCGTTGAACTTCCTCCACGAGGTACTTTTTCGTCGCACGTTTTGCAGTTAGCAAACTTCGCATCACAGGCTCTGTGATCGGTAATTGAAGGCAAAAGCCGATCACATCCGCTTTAATGATTATCGGTGACGATTGATCGGTTTCCGATCGATCGGCACATCCCTAATATATATATATATATATATATATATATATTATATATATATATATATATATAGTTATAAATATAGGTATCTATATAAATAAATAACTATTTTTATAACTACTGTATATATACAATTTATATATATATATACATTTTTTAAGGTTCATTTATAAACTTCATCAACTCGTTTAAAAGTTATTTTCTTTTAATTGAGGATTTTTGGGATTGAAATTGCCCCAAGGCCACACCCTGCCACAGATCTTTGGAGGACACCCCGCTTGGAGATGGTCTTCAACTGGTCTCCATGGGTCAGTCCTCAGTGCTGGTTGATCACCTTCGGTCTCACGCAGGTGCAACCCACTGAGATGAGTTTGTACTCAGTGGTAGCTGTGCCTGGCCCCAGATGCGGCTGTTGGTTGCAGCACTTCCTCTCTACCACGGTCGGCATTTCTCTGCATCTACGGCAGATGCACCATGAAGGTTGTCCAGGTAAAGGAGGGATGGTTGCTGGTGAAGCAGGTCTGAAATGGCTGAGGACATCAAAAAAATATAAACGTAAAAAACAAACTAACATTGATACTGAGGAAACACATTACATTATTTTATGAAAAAACAATATTCAATTTTGATCAGGACAGAAAAAAACATGTACTTGGGTACCAGTTCAATAAATTCTCTCAATAAAAGTTAATGAGACTAACTCGAAAGTATAGACAAAATCATATTTTTAACACGCACTAAAATACGTACGTTCAGTGCATGTGAAGTGTATGTTATACATGAACACAGAATTTTAATTAAGTCATCTTTTTAAAAATTCTTAAATTTATAAAGTTGTACTTTTTCTGTGACGCGGTTAGAAAAATAAAATAATAAAAAAATAAGCTTCAAAGTTATTTATTGTCAATATTGTGCGTCTGTATTATTCTAATTTTATGACCACTAAAATTGCAGCACAGAAAAGCCATAACAATGAACAAATACATTATATAAAAACTGGAGCGTGAGATTGATAGGCGGATAGGTGCAGCATCCGCAGTGAAGCGGGCGCTGTACCGGTCTGTCGTGGTGAAGAGAGAGCTGAGTCGAAAGACAAAGCTCTCAATTTACCAGTCGATCTACGTTCCCACCCTCATCTATGGTCATGAGCTTTGGGTTGTGACCGAAAGAACGAGAACACGGATACAAGTGTCTGAAATGAGTTTTCTCCGCAGGGTGTTTGGAGTCTCCCTTAGAGATAGGGTGAGAAGCTCAGTCATCCGGGAGGGACTCAGAGTAGAGCCGCTGCTTCTCCAGTTGAGGTGGCTCGGGCATCTGGTTAGGATGCCTCCTGGACGCCTCCCTGGTGAGGTGTTCCGGGCATGTCCCACCGGGAGGAGACCCAGAGGAAGACCCAGGACACGCTGGAGGGACTATGTTTCTCGGCTGGCCTGGGAACGCCTTGGGATTCCCCCAGAGGAGCTGCTCCAAGTGGCTGGGGAGAGGGAAGTCTGGGCCTCCCTACTTAGGCTGCTACCCCCGCGACCCGACCCCGGATAAGAGGAAGAAAATGGATGGATGGATGGATTATATAAAAACAACTATTAAACTTTGGTTTTTGTTTCTGCCTACCGTAATATCTGGTGGAAATACATTTCATAAACAATATTAGACATACAACCTTACCATCTACATTTTAAAATTGTGTAATAATATTATGATCACAGTTATATTAGTTGCAGTGCAAACCATAAAATAATCTTGACATAAATACAGTTTCCCCTTACTTACCTTGTTTCCAAAACCTGAATGGGAGTCTCCCCAAATTCACTTCTCAGACCTTCCCCAAAGTCATCATCTCTGCATAAAAACATATAATGTAGTTCAAACAATAATCAGATATTCTTTTCAACACATTTATCACACAATGACAAATTTATCTAACATATCAAAGCATTTAGGATGATTTAAAAAATAGCATCAAACAGCCATCTTCCATCCTGTTCTGCTGCTAGAAGTAAAATTTGAACTTTTTACGCTCTCCTTTCATCCTGCTTCACTGCATGCTCATGTCCGCAGCAGACAAACTCGTCCACCCCACCGCAAGTTTTACAGATTTTATTCCAAAAATTAATGATTTTTGAGGCCCTTTATACAGGTAAACGTCCAAAGAGGTTGACATGTATGCATCAACAACATTTATTGTGTAGGAGAACTAACAGACTTTTAGATTATGAACACCAAATGATCAGACAATATGCTAATTGCTAGTTGTTGTGATCATGCCTCTCTTACACAGACAGCGCAGTTACAATACTTTCATCATATCTGCTTGCTGATCCACAATACAATAAGTTAGGATAACTAAATGTACGTATCGAAACAATACTGAGGTTGAATGAGTTAGCTGCTACCATTAGCATCACGTCAGCTGTAGGCCGGAAAACGGTTTTAGCCTGTTGTAGATAATATCATGGCATTTGCGCTATCACATGATTCAAGCAAAGACACTTACTTTTCAAGCAGGAAAGTTGCTAACTCTGCATCGCTTTGCAATCCTTTGAGCACTCGAAGCTCTCGCCACCTCCGCCATCTTGAAACAGCTACTGTTTCTGTCGGGAACGTGCCCGGCTGCGCGCTGCAGCTGGGAGAGGCGGGGGAAGGGCGGGGGAAGCTCGTTCATGAAAATAACTCTGTTTTTATTGGCTGGTCAAACTCGGGCCGCTCTGGTTTTTATAAATGCTATTTTAACCACCGGGAGACGCCAGAGGAATATAGTATTTCTCAAAGATTAGCTGTCTAACATCACTCTGTCAAAAAAAAGTGACTGGGAGAAGAAGTATGTTTATAAAAAAAGCTACATACTGAACCTTTAATGAATGGTTACCAGTGGCGGCCCGTGAAATGTCCACCAGGGGGGCTATTTCTAAAAAAATAAAATAAAAAGTTCCGAGTTCAAATAGTGTTTATTTATCAAATGCAGATTAACACAAGGTCAACAGAACAATTAAATGCTCAGGATGAGAAGAACTAATTTGACTCACTAAAACAACAAAGAACAAACAAAAAAACATATAAATGAATAAATTATATATAAATTATAGTACCGGAAATACAAGTTCATAATATAAATAGAATCAAGCTCTTTTTTTTTTTGAGTACCGGTTCTCTTAAATATTCCTAATTTTAAAGGTCCTAATGCACCTTAGCATGTATAGCATTTTACCATATAAATGTACCTTAAATGTTTCAATGTTAATGGACAGTCTGGGGCTGAACACCTCAATGTGTTACTGGCTGCTAGACTTCCTGACCGGGAGACCACAGACAGTATGGGTCGGGAGTAACACATCTAGCACCATCACATTGAACACAGGGGCCCCACAAGGATGTGTGCTGAGCCCCCTTCTATTCACCCTGCTAACACACGACTGCACACCATCATACAGCTCCAACCACTTCATCAAGTTTGCGGACGACACAACAGTGGTAGGTCTCATCAGCAACAACGATGAGACGGACTACAGGAACGAGGTGAGCCGCCTGGCCTTGTGGTGCGGACACAACAATCTCACTCTCAACGTGGAGAAGACAAAGGAGATTGTTGTGGACTTCAGGAAGAGGGATGCCCAACATGCCCCTCTGACCATCAACAGCACCGCAGTGGAGAGAGTAGACAGCACCAAGTTCCTGGGAGTGCACGTCTCAAAGGACCTGTCCTGGAGCAGGAACACTGCATCACTGGCCAAGAAGGCTCACCAGCGTCTCTACTTTCTCCGCAAGCTGAAAAGGGCTGGAGCTTCAACCCCCATCATGTGCACCTTCTACAGAGGTGCCATAGAAAGTGTCCTGACCAGCTGCATCACTGTGTGGTTTGGTGCATGTACTGCATCCTGCCGCAAGAGCCTCCAGCGCATCGTGAGAGCAGCTGAGAAGATCGTCGGCACCTCCTTCCCCTCACTGCAGGACTTACACAGCAACCGCCTCACTCGGAAAGCCCTCTGCATGGCAGGTGATCCCACACACCCACTACACAGCTGCTTCAGACTGCTGCCATCAGGGAGGAGACTGAGAAGTCTCCAGGCTCGAACCAGCAGACTGAGAGACAGCTCTGTTCATCAGGCAGTCAGGATGCTAAACACTCTGCCTGCTCTGCCTCCCCTCCCATTTGAACTGCCTTAACACAAAAAACTTTCTCACACATTACCACACAACACAAAGATTTTAACACTGGACTCTGTGTCATCAAACGGGTTATTCACTAAACTCTCGGTCATGTGCTCATTCAGTTTGCACTACTTCTCATATTTGCACTAATGTTTGTATTACATTACTGCCTATAGTCATACTACTGTTTACATTCACTGTTTACATTTATTAATACTGTTTACATTTATTACTACTGTTTACATTTATTACTACTGTTTACATTTACACTACTTTTATATCTACACTACTGCTGATACATATACAGTATTCTCTGACTAGCCTTATTTAAGGATGCCCAATGTGCCTTATGTGCCTTACTGCATATGCCACTTTGCCTCTATACCAACATCAACTACCTCATACATATACTGTGTACATTAACTCATATGCTGCTTTGCCACTCTTTGCAAATGTCAATGCTAGAACCTTCAGTTTATTTTATAGATATACTTTTTATACTTTTTATACTACTATGCAAAAACTCAGGACAGTATTACACTTTTATTATTTCATTTTATGCTTATGTTCATTAAATGTTTAGTGTTTTAGTGTTGGTGTAAATTTTCATACTTTTATACTACTATGCAAAAACTCAGGACAGTGTTACACTTTTACTATTTTATGCTTATGTTTATTAAATGTTTCAGTGTTTTAGTGTTTAAATGGTTACTGTTGCACCGAGGGACTGAGAGAAATGCAATTTCAATCCTGTGTATGTCCTGTACATATTGCAGTTCTGACAATAAAGTTGACTTTGACTTGACTTAATAGGAGCTACACAATAAAATGGGCAGTGTCAGAACAACACTAAAAGAGTCAATTTTAACACTGAGCCAGGTTACATATGGTCCCGCCCTGTACAGTGTTAAAGTTACACTGCTCTCAGTGTTACATTTTTAGAGTTGATTTTACTCTGATTAGAGTTAAATTTAGTTTTTGGGTAAAATTTAATTAACACTCACAATTGTTAATATACTTTTACTCTATGAGATAAATAACACTCACAGTGTTATTTAAATATGACATTGCTACTTTTCAAGTGTTGTTCTAAATCATCTCCTACAATTTATTCTTAATAAGTGTAAGATCTATGTAACACCACTGTTAATTGTATTTAACTCTAAACACAGTGCCAGTGTCAAAAATTTACTCAATTATATACTGTTTTATTATAAACCCATTGTTAATATTTCTTACCGATATACAGCCAAAACTCTGTAAAAAATATTTGTAGGACACAAAAACGTTATCTTCCTTGTCTTGTCAATTTATTAAGCTTCATACAAAAATTTAATACAAAGGCTTCCACCTCACGGACAAGGGTCACTCATTTGAGGACCAGAATGTGCACATTTTAGACAGAGAGCACAGGTGGTTTGAGAGGGGTGTGAAGGAAGCTGTTTATGTAAAACGAGAGAAACCATAGTTAAACAGAGGAGGAGGTCTCAGATTTCAACTTTCTAAGGCCCTGTTTACACGGACACTGTGTGGGGGAAACGCAACTTTTGGGTATGTTAATTAGGTTGAAAGTTTTGCGTTGACATGGGCGAATTCTGTGGATACGACTCTCTCCCCCCACCCCCCGTACTCATGAATTTACTGTAGTTACCATGCTGGGCCAGTAGATGGCGCTGTGATCTTTGGAACCTTCACTACTGCGCATGCGCCACTGCTGCCTGAGGTAAACAAAGCACACGAGGCAGCCTGTTTTCCTCTCTGGCTAAAAGTTCAGCTACTACAAGTTGTTGTCAACAAGTTAACAACAAGTTAAAGCTGGAATTTGGATAAGAGTCAACAGATCTGACACCAAGTGGACCGCTTCATCTGCACACCAGTTGCTGACTGGACCGGAACCGAGTCAACATGTCTGACTTTAGTCCGTGAGAATCAGCTGATTTACAGCAGCGCTACAAGGTAAACAATGTTCTTAATAATGTTTCCTTGTGTTTAGTTCGATCACAGAACAACCAACTGAGGTTTTATTTTTATTTTTTTCCTGCGAGGTCGAAGCTGTTCCACGAAGCGGACCGGCGGTTCGGATGTGGGTCCAGTTTCCACCAGGATGAACAACAGAGTCCAGTTCATTAAAGTTCGGTTAACGTGTTTTTAAAAGTGTTCAATTTAATTCTCAGTGTTTGTGACATGAGTTTGTGGTGTTGGATAAATAAATAAATTAAAAATCAACCTGGTGTCTTCATTTTCAGCAGCATGTTAGGCATGACGTAACGAGTCCAGATAGCTTCATTTAGCTCAGATAAATTTAAATATCTCCCACGCTAACATAAATACTGTTTATTATTGTTAAACTGTTAATATATAGCACATTTAGTATGTTATAGTGCAGCGTGACACGTGAAATGTCCGACTGCCTCGTTAACAGACAACTGGATCCAGGCAGCTGGCTCTCTTCCAACACAGATGCAGGTAAGGTGTAGAATAATTAAATATGAGAATCAAAATATATTCCATCAGCTATAGTTCAGAAAGTGGTGCGTGTGTCCACTGTCCAGTCCACCGCCATTGTTAAAATGCCGGCTGTCTGCGCGTGCGTGCTGCGTGCATGTGTTCAAACAAAAGCTCCACGGGAGATGTTTACATTATCAACGGGGGGTCTGCGAAAAAGTTCCACTTTGAGAGCAGGATCAGAAAAGTATCGGTGTCAAAGAGGGGGGCCAGCAGCGTTGTGTAGGCGATAAGCAAAGTCGCAAAGAGAAAGTAGCGGTTACACTCAAAATACGCGCTGTGTAAACTGGCTCTAAAACTTATGGTGCGGCCCTGCAGCTGGTTCCCAGACGCTTCCCACCTGATGAGAACAGAGGAGCCTCACTTGTGAATTAGACTAACAAAGACTTTGACAGGTCCTTGGTATCAATGTGTGAAGTGTGGTTTTTGTCAATTTACATACAGTAGGATGTGTGTGTGTTTTCTGTAAGCTCTGCTTTCACACACTGAACTTTGAATGGGTCACAGGCACGTGTTATCCCAAGTATGTGTGTGTGTTAGCTTCCAATTTACCTAGTTTGGTGTGTACCAGTGGCCCAGCTTGCTTATAACTTCTCTCTCCCTCTCACAGTCTCCTCATTGAATTGAGAAAGCTCATCGGATGATGAGCGAAACATCTTCTGTTACAAATAAAGTCCAGTTGTTTTTGTATTGAACGCCTTTTTTGATTTATCATGTCCTGGACGACTGAGAATCTTCACCAGCAAAGGCTTCTTTGCAATTTCAGTAAAAAAAAAAAAAGACTTTTCTAAGACATGATGAATTTACTGGAAAATCTTTAACCATTTATCCAAGTGATTTTTTTTATCTTGTCATGTGCCATTTTTAATAAAAAAAATTGCATCAATCATAAAATTGGTCAGTGACTAAGTTAAAACACCCATTTTTTAAGAGGGTCAAGTAAAATTTGTTGCCACAAATTACACCAAAGCTTTTCAAATCACAACTTTAGATTACTAATGACCAATTAAGAGTATGTTGCTGTTGTTACACATAAATTTCTGTAGCCCCAGTTGAAAGTAATGTAGGCATTTTTTGTGTGTGTTTAATATGCAGAGATTAAAAGATGGGTGTCAAGTGTCAGAGAACAGATTTTTTCCTTTGAACCAATAATTAACTGCAACCACCAATCGTTTCAATCAATCAATCAATCAATCAAACTTTATTTATAGAACCCTTTT
>JBBPBX010043242.1:16484-28008 GCA_038048925.1 Garcialebias charrua | reverse complement strand
AATACAGTTTACAGTATTTAGGTCCTTTTTACATTTACAGACAAATCTAATGTACCGGTACTGTATATGACTGCAATTAAATCAATTATATCATAAAATATTACATATAGCATACATACTGGTACACATATTTAATAAAGTCACTATATGTTGAGCTATCTTGGACACATATTCTCAACTATTACGTTATTCCACAAGGAGATTCCTAATCTGAATAGCTGGTGATCGCACTGCAGGCAGCGCATACATCCAGCTATGTTATTTCTTAAGCGTTACATCTTCATAAGGCTCAGCTTGCTGTCATCTTGTCTTGTGTCCGAGGTGTTTCGCTGATCTAAAATGAGCTTGTGACACGTCAGGTGCGTACAGTATATCACCGACATACGGAGCTCTTGAATAGCACACCTCATGCTGTGAATGTGTCAATGTTATGAAGTGCTGTCATCTGATCTGATGGAGTCCATGTCAGTGGACAAGCTGTGACCCATGCCTACACACACACACACACACACACACAGAGTTTGTGTCACCGTGTCTATTTCAGTCTATTGTTTTAACAAAACGGTTTACTCGTATGCAATTTGTTCAGTGCCGCGTTCGTGACTGAAGATGTATCTGATTAGGCACTAGGATAGCGTCCGCTAAACAAAGTGCTCGCAGGGAAATTCTCTGTGACGTTCTGGGCAGGGAGTGAGCTCGCCTCCAGTCGAACGATCCAGTCACACAGAGTCCTGCGAAGTTCAGGTGTGAAGCGAGGTGAAGTGCAAAAGAGAATGGCTGTGTCTCAATTCAGGGGCTGCATCCTCATGAGGACCCAGCCTAGCTGGGCCGAGTAGGCCACGCACTCACAAGGCCGGGTGGGCTGAGCGAAACTGCTGAAATGGGACGGTCTAGCCTTCAGGTTTGCCGGCATTGAAGTGGGTGGGGCGTTCTCTTGAAGTGGGTGGGGCGTTCTCTTGAAGTGGGTGGGAAGTTCTTGTGTGCCGCTTGGTGTGTGTGGAAAGAGAAGGGACGCCGCTAAAATATATTATTTATCTGAATACATGTATATATATTAGTGTTTCTGAGTTTACTGTTTGTTAAGAACTGATTACAAATCAGCTTATAAATGGCGATCTGTTAAAACCCAGAGTGGACCTACGAAATGCAACTTGTCCAGTAGCACAGTTGGTAAATCAACCTGCGATTGGTGCAGAGATACTTTTCTCGAAGCTGGTTCGAATCTCACTCGGTACGGTTAAAACTTATTTTACGTTTGTCTTTTATTGGATAAAAAATGAGGACTGAGATTAAAAAGAAGGAGTTTGTGAAACTCCTTTTTTTTTTTATCCAATAAAAGACAAACGTAAAATAAGTTTTAACCGTACCGAGTGAGATTCGAACCAGCTTCGAGAAAAGTATCTCTGCACCAATCGCAGGTTGATTTACCAACTGAGCTACTGGACAACTTGCATTTTGTAGGTCCACTCTGGGTTTTAAAAGATTGCCCCTCAGAAAATCCTTGCTACGCACGTGTAAAATAATCTGATTTGTAATCAGTTCTTCAAAAACAGTAAACTCAGAAACACTAATATACTGTATATTCAGCTAACACATTTTTTTTGTCGTTTCTGTAGTTAAATTTTAATGAGATATATTCGCGCTGAGGTTGTTGTTAAAACGAGCTGATGACTCAACAACACGCAGCAGCCCGACCCTGCACGCAGAAAGTCCCACCCCCCCCGCGAAATCTCTGCTGGCGCTATGAATTCTGGGATAGCCTCCGTCTGGAAGGATTCACGAATGCATCCTTCGATTTCGGCAGGAAGTAGGCCGCATTCCTCGGCCGCATGAGGAGGAGTCTTCGAATTGGGACAGTCCTCCGCGCGGGGCAATGACGTATGCGGCCGACAAATGCGCACTCATGAGGATGCAGCCCCTGAATTGAGACACAGCCAATGAACGTGGGTCGTCAGCGCCTTTTTATACCAGGGGGGTGGTCCCCTGGTGACGCTGACACCCACTTGCCTTAAAAGGTGTGATTGTATTGCTTCAGGTGAACCGCGTGGGGGCACAATTCCCATAGTCATGTGTTGCACCGCAGTGAACTGACTGATAAGGGAACTTGTCTATGCCTTCATTACAACCCGACTACTGTACTGTAACGCACTCCATGTTAGGGTCAGTCAGGTCTCCATTTCTCGTCTCCACCTCGTCCAAAATGCTGCAGCTCGGCTCTTAACAAGAACTCGTAGGTTTGAGCATATTTCACCAGTTTTATCTTCCCTTCACTGGCTTCCTGTATGTATCAGAATATATTGTAAAATTCTTCTGTTGAACTTTAAGTGCATAAACAGCCTTGCACCCTCATATCTCTCTGAGCTACTGGAACCATATGTTCCTTCTCAGGCGTTGAGATAATCTGATCAGCTGCTTTTGGTGGTACCAAAAACCAGGTTGAAGCTCAGAGGAGATCTGGCTTTATCAGTTGAGGACCCTAAACTTTGGAACAATCTGCCCCTTAACATTAGACAGGCCACTTCCTGTTTTTAAATCTCTTTTAAAAACACGTTTTCACTGACTTTTAACACTATGCGATATGATTTAGTATTTTATTGGTTTGTGTTTTTATGTTTTTCTTTTGATGCTTTTAATTAATTTTTGGTATTATTCTTTTCATTAAATTACTGCCATTGATGTTCATTGTTAAGCACTTTGGTAACAGTTTCTGTTTTTAAATGTGCTTTATAAATAAAATTGACTTGAATAAATTTATACGTATAATTATTTTGAACTTTATACAGCACTGTGCAGAAGTTTTAAACATATTCAATATTTATACTTTGCTTCGAAGGACCTAAACCTTCTGAGGACATTTCTTGACCTTAGTATTTTTTTTTTCTTTTGTCTAGTTTATGTATCCGAGCATGACAGAAACGGTGCTGTAGATTTAAAAATAAAAACGAGGGCAAGCTGGTACAAACAATAAAGTCATCTTTTTGAGAAATTAGGAAGATAAATCTAGAAAAGAGCTGACAGGACCTGAGACATGTTTCATCCTTCAGCTGATTAAACATGTTTTCAGCTAATGGCTCTTTGGAAATCACTTTAATGTTAAAAACATCAACAAATAAAATAAGTTTAATTTCATTTTACGTCATTTTGAATTATTTTAACTAAAGAATTGGGAACAAAATTTGTCTTTGCGACAGGCTGCTAACAAATTACGGTACCTACAGATCCAATGCGACATTTTTTATTTTTATTTCCCTTTGTTTGTTTTTGCTTCTCTGGTTCATGTGAGTTCTAGAGACTTTTCATGCCTGAATGATTTATAGGTCAGAGTTCTGTGGCTCAACCAACAAAATAACACTCTTCTGAAAATTTCCAGGAACTGGAAATGAGTGAAAAAATTATCAAAGTCCAAAAATAAAAAAAACACAACCACTAGACCAAACTGAAGAAGAGCTTCATTAAGCCTGAATGAATAATGATCAAGCTCACCCTAAAAAATAGAAGAAAGTTAGGCTCCTTGTAAGTAAAATACTTAATTAATATAAAAAATAACAATAATGAAAAATAAATAATAAATATTGAAGTGACCAAATAGGTACACAGCTCTGTGTTTAGGTTTAACGTTAAGCAGTGGATGATAGCGACATTTCTCAGGTTTAAGTGAAGAAAACAACATCGGGCCAACAAATAAATCGCACATCAGCTGATCATCCTGTCCTGAAAAAATAATCCCTCTGATTTCTTGGTTCCACCTGAGTTTAACAAATGCAGTTTAGTTAAGTGATTACCAGCTAATTCAAAGCCTTTGTGTGTTTGTGAGTGTTGACAAATGTTTGTCCAGTTACGCACATAATGACGCAGGAATTACAACAAATGTGAGTTTGAGTTCCTTTTCTTGTCACCGCCTCATACATATCTTTATTCCAGAGGACAGTTTGATACAATGTGGTCACAAACTGTGTAAAGATAAAAATGAAGTATTTGAGCGCTTTGGTTTGTTTGTGCCATAGGGTTTTAAATGGTGTATAATATATGGTTTTAAAGCTATAACCATCAGAAACCTAGTTTTATGCTTTTTCTGCGTAACTTTTGTTAACATGAAAGTGTCACATATCTGCACAATAAACTAGAGGAGCTTGTTTACGTTGCAACTGATGGGATTTGTTGTTGCAGAATGATTTATGTGTTTTTCACTTTTGTGAGAAAAGGTTCAGCACGTCAAAGATTCTCTGTCTCTTTGCTCAAAGTTGTCACAGCTAAAACGAAATGAACTGAAATCAATTTATTACATATTGGCTGACAACGCTTGAGGCACAATCCAATATTTTGAGGCTTCCTGTGGAGCCAGTTTATGTTTATAAAGAAAGAAATAGAGAAATAACTGGAGGAAAGCACAATTTACACTGTTTAAAAGCCACTTTCTGAATCTAAATAAAGATTTAAATAAGCTTGATAAATTTTTAAAAACCTCAATTAAAATAGAGATTTTAAATAGTAAATTTTTTGGGGCAAAAAAAAAAATTACTGTATGGTGAAAGTGTCAAAATCAATGATTCACAAGTGAACAATCTGAGGTAGGCTGTGTAAACACAATTCCCATCCATCCATCCATCCAGTATATTTTACCCTCTTCATAATTTTCGTGTCACGGGGGTCTGTAAACACAATTTCAAAAACTAAAACTATAACTAAAGAAAGTGCTGCAAAAGCAAAACTAACAAAACGTGTGGGATGAGCAACAATTTTATTTGTAATGTTTCTTCTTTCGGCTGCTTCCTGTGTTAGAGGTTGCCACAGCAAACTAAGTCGCACAAAGACTTTGCAGTTATTTTTACGCTGGATGCCCTTTGTGATGCAACCACAGATCACCGAGTTACCACAGCACTCTGTGTGGAGCAGAGAGCTGCATCTAGCACACCCGGAGGAGCAGATGGTCGGGGGTTAAGGTCCTTGCTCAAGGGCCCAGAGTGGGGTGAATGAGGGTGGAGACAGGTGTGACTGCTTCACTTATCCCACCCACATTTTTGATGTTGTCAATACATGGGCTTGAACCAGCGATCTTTCGATCGCAAGCTTACCTTCTCCAACCGTTGCGCCACCGCTCCCCTGAAGAACAAATACTTGGACTTAAAAAGGCAGGAAATAACTAGGATCAGTGCAGAACAAAAAACAAAAAAAGACATCCACACAGGAAGAAATAAACTAATAAAGACTAGGTGTACTGTATGGATCAGGTATTAATACTAATTGTCAACATAGACCAGGTGTGCTAATCACTAACGACCAAGTGTGCTGATTGCTAACATGGACCAAATGCACTAATTGCTAACATAGACCAGGTGTGCTAATTGCTAATGTAGAGCGGATGTACTGGTTGCTAACATGGATGAGGTGTGCTAATTAGTCAGAGTCAGAGTCAGAGAGAATTTATTGTCATTTGCACCGCATGTAGTACATGTGTTGAAAACGAGATTATGTACACAGGGTCCCAGTTACATCCAACAACAAATGCAAGAGAAAAACAATAATAACATCTAGGATTAACTAAGAGAGACATCAGCTAGTAATACACTAAGCCCTAATGTAGTAGAAAAACATCATTATAAACAGCAGCACGAACATGAGTCATTATGAGCAGATGGTCACAGATGAACACAGCAACAAGAAACAGATCAGTATCAACATGATGTGACATTTTGCAGTGTTTATTCTTATTATTTATTTATTCATGAGTCTGACAGCCTCAGGGTAGAAGCTGTTCCTCAGTCTAGTGGTTCTACATTTGATGCTCCTCAACCTCCGTCCCGAGGGGAGTGGTGCAAAGAGTGAGTGTGCTGGGTGAGTGAGGTCTTTCATGATGCAGGTGGCTCTTTTTCTGCATCTGGAGGTGTAAATGTCTGTGATGGTGGGGAGACTGACTCCCACAGACTTCTGTGCAGCCTTCACCACTCTCTGTAGAGCTTTCCTCTCTGCAACTGTGCAGCCTCCATGCCACACGTTGATGCTGGAGCACAGGACGCTCTCCACTGCACACCTGTAGAAGGAGGTGAGGACTGAGCTTCTCAGACCAGCTCGTCTCAGCCGTCTGAGGAAGTAGAGTCTTTGATGTCCTTTCTTGATCAGGCTGGTGGTGTTGTTGCTCCAGCTGAGGTTATCATTCAAGTGTACACCCAGGTACTTGTAGCTGGAGACCACCTCCACCGCAGATCCACCTATGTACAGTGGGGTGTGGGTGTGTTTGTTCCTTCTGAAGTCCACAATCATCTCCTTCGTCTTCTTCACATTCATGTGAAGGTTGTTCTCTTTGCACCAGCTCTCCAGGTGTTCCACCTCCTGTCTGTAGCTGGATTCATCATTATCTGTGATGCATCCCACCACAGCTGTATCATCTGCAAACTTAACAATATGACAGCCTGGATGTGTGGCTGTACAATCATATGTGAGCAGANTATCATCTGCAAACTTTACAATATGACAGCCTGGATGTGTGGCTGCACAATCATCATTGTTTGTGATGCATCCCACCACAGCTGTATCATCTGCAAACTTAACAATATGACAGCCTGGATGTGTGGCTGTACAATCATATGTGAGCAGAGTGAACAGAAGAGGGCTCAGCACACATCCTTGAGGAGAGCCAGTGCTGAGGGTGATGGTGGAGGAGGAGAAGTTGTGGATCTTCACGGACTGTGGTCTGTTTGTTAAGAAGTCTAGTACCCAGTTACAGATGGAGGGGCTTAGTCCAAGTGTGGATAGTTTGTCTATCAGAGTTTGGGGGATCATGGTGTTGAAGGCAGATGTGAAGTCCACAAAGAGCAGACGCACGTATGAGTCCTTCTGATCCTTCTGATCTGATCTGATCTGATCAATTACTAAAATAGACCAAGTATGCTGATTGCTAACATGGACCAGGTGTGCAGATTACTAACATGGACCAAATGTGTTAATTGCTAACATAGACCAGGTGTGCTAATTGCTAATGTAGACCGGATGTACTAGTTGCTAACAGGTGTGCTAATTACTAAAATAGACCAAGTGTGCTGATTGCTAACATGGACCAGGTGTGCTGATTACTAACATGGACCAAATGTGTTAATTGCTAACATAGACCAGGTGTGCTAATTGCTAATGTAGACCGGATGTACTAGTTGCTAACAGGTGTGCTAATTACTAAAATAGACCAAATGTACTGGTTGCTAACATGGACCATCCATCCATCCATCCATTTTCGTCCGCTTATCCGGGGTCGGGTCGCGGGGGTAGCAGCCTAAGTAGGGGGGCCCAGACTCCCTTGGAGCAGCTCCTCTGGGGGAATCCCAAGGCGTTCCCAGGCCAGCCGAGAAACATAGTCCCTCCAGCGTGTCCTGGGTCTTCCTCTGGGTCTCCTCCCGGTGGGACATGCCCGGAACACCTCACCAGGGAGGCGTCCAGCCCAGGAGGCATCCTAACCAGATGCCCGAGCCACCTCAACTGGCTCCTCTCGATGTGGACCAGGTGTGTGGAATGCTAACGTGGACCAGGTATGTGGAATGCTAACATGGACCAAGTGCACTAATTGCCAACATAGACCAGGTGTGCTAATTGCTAATGTAGACCAAATGTACTGGTTGCTAACATTGACTAGGTGTTCTAATTACTAAAATAGACCAAGTGTGCTGATTGCTAACATGGACCAGGTGTGCTGATTGCGAACATGGACCAAGTTTGCTAATTGCTAATAGGTCAAGTGTGTTGATTGCTAATGTAGACCAAATTGCTAACATGGACCAAGTTTGCTAATTGTTAACATAGACCAGCTGCGTTGATTGTTAACATGGACTAGGCGTGCTGATTGCTAACATGGACCAGGTGTACAGCTTGCTAGCATAGAACAGTTGAGCTAATTGCTAACATGGACCAGGTGTGTGGAATGCTAACATGAACCAGCTGTGCCGATCACTAACATAGACCAGGTGTGCTTGCTAGCATGGACCAGGTCTGTTGATAGTTAGCATAGACTGGGTGTGCTAATTGCTAACATGGACCAGGTCTGTTGATAGTTAGCATAGACCAGGTGGGCTAATTGCTAACATGGACCAGGTATGCTAATTGCTAACATAGACCAGGTCTGTTGATAGTTAACATAGACCAGGTGGGCTAATTGCTAACATGGACCAGGTATGCTAATTGCTAACATAGACCAGGTGTGCTGATTACTATTGCAGATCAAACCGTACTTATTGCTAATATGGACCAGGTGTGCTAATTTCTAATAGGGACCACGTAAACAGTAGTTTTGATTATTGGGGGAAAAAGTGTTTTTATGCTGAAAAAAAAGAAAAAAGAAAGAAAAATCACTGTAATGCCACTTTAATTAATGATACGTGACTTATCTGTGCTGCTGATTATCCATGCTGTTGATCTCATGCTACTGTATTCATTCATACCTATCTTCTCACCACAGACTCATGTTCAGGGCAGGCTGCTGTTGTTACACCGTATTGTTTCACATTATTAGTGTTTAGCGTTTATCTCAGGTCTTTTAGCGTACTGTTTGGCGTTTGATTAGTGTATATCTTAGATCCTTATTTACTGTTTCTTGTTATACTTTATACAGTATTTTGCTATTGTTGGGTGTATCTGGGACCCTATGTAGATAATTTCGTTTAACCTCATGTGGTGGAAATGACAATAAAGATACTTGAGCTTGAACTTGAACTAAAGTATTTGTGTTAAAATTGTGGTTCCACGTGCATCTGTCGTGCGAAAGGATAAAAGACCTCTCCAAAGCAAGCACCCGGGCTGAATTTCAATCCCAGCCTGCCGCTGGTCACAAGTATTGTCACCCCTCAATGACTTATCTCTGTTGAGCATCCTCATGGGTGCTGCGGTTTATCCTAATGTCCTTTGGGCCCATGTGGTCGGTGACATTTAACTCCTTAACCACTGAACTCTTATAATTTACATGATCTGTTCTGTGGTTGTGCTGCCACATGTGACAAACACAATTACAAATATGATCGAAATAGATGTTCTGAGTCCACTGACCACCTCAACCCTTTCAGGCACACCCAGGGATTGGTTCTGATGTAACTCTTGCTAGAAGAGAATGATTTGTAGCTGCACCTTTACTTTTCTACTTGATAACTGACTCAGAATCCACATGCATGGCCAATTGCTATGTAAAAAAAGTGATCCATTAAAATTGATCAACCGATTAAATGGTCTGTCCCTAATCAAAATTTATATTTGGATCATTAAACAAACTGCATCAAAGTCTATAAACTTAGTGAGTCATTGCATCATATTCACTGAGCAAACATACAGAGCAAATTGTGGGGTTTTATGGCTAATGGCCTTTAAAAACAGGACACATACACAACTTTAAGAAGATTGTTTATTTGTTGGACTCAAACAAATCATCATCAAGATGGTGATCCTGTCTGTGTGAGGCATGCGATGAATCACAATTCAGCAAAGATTCATGTGATGTGTTTTTCCTTAAAGTGATTTTTTTTTTTTAATCTAATAAAACTGTAACAAAAACACATTTGAGAAGTCATTGTTAAAAAATATTAATAAAAGACAGTATAATGCAAATTTATGAACTGGACATTGAGTGGGCTTGGAGTGGTCAAAGGCAGCAAGTACATTTTATTGTACAGTTCACATTCTACAAGGTACACAAAGGTTTATCATAGCTTTGTCTGAAGAAATAAAGAAGAACAGGACAAAAAGCTCTAAAACATTGAAAACATTAAAAAAGGTTCACAGATCCTTACAGGAATGTGGGACTGGATCATAGTCACAATGATATCAAGCTTATATGCTGCATTTACTTACAAAATATGATTATCTTCATTAAACTAAATACATCTAATCAATGGTTCTAGACACGATTATTGTTTAAAACTGAAGAAACGTCCAGGAAAGTTTCAGATTAAAGAATGCTGAGTGAATACTGCTGTCACCTGTAGTCAACATCACATCACATCAGCGGTCCTGCTGTGAATTTGGGTGTTACACCAAAAAGTGTCGCCCTGCAAATGCACTTTGGACTGAGTGAAAGTGTGATGCACGTTGTCTCACGCACATACGGTTAAACGTCGATGCTGAAAGCCTGACGCAGGCAGAGGGCCGATTCTGAAGGGATGTCCTCCCGACTGATCTCGTTTCCTTCCAGTCTCAGCGTTTGCAGCTTGGAGAAGTTTGTTACATCCACAACGGTGCAGAAACTCCCCACAGTGAACTCTACAACCAGAAAACACAATTACCATATTTTTGGACTATAAGGCGCACTTAAAATCCTTTAATTTTCTCAATTATTGACAGCAAGCCTTATAATCAGGTGCACCTCATGTATTAATTCTAGTTGTGTTTACTGACCTCGAACCGATTTTATGTGGTTATTGTGAATGAGTTGAATAAAGTTTGACTCATCTGACTGTTTTGTTCTGCTTAGTACTTCTTATAATCTGGTGCGCCTTACGTATGTAAACAGATCTGTTCATTGATATTGCGCTTTATAATCGGTGTACCTTATAGTCTGAAAACTACAGTAAATATCATTAATGTATTTCACTGTGTATACACTGAAATCACAATAAGTCTTCTTGGATGACCCCAGACCAGCTAATTTGTCTAACAACTTCTTTATTGTTCTAATTTTGACAGGAAATACACTAAAAGAACGGCGTAGACAATTCTGAAGTGATGTTCTGTGAAATACTTATCAGGTGTTAGTACTTTATCTGCCAGGGAACTATGGAATAACCACTCTTGGAGGATGTTCTTTCAATTGTTTAATTTTGTATGTAGAAATAAATCATTAACATGTCACAAAACTGAAAGTTATGCACCATAACTCATGTTCCCTGAAGAAGGGAATGAGGTGCAACACAATTGCTATGGGAATCAGCGCCTCCGCGCGGTGACCTGAAGTAATACACTCACGCCTTTACGGCGTCGCGCCAGAGGCCCTGCCCTCTGGACATTTAAGCGGCTGACGCCTGTCCATCTTTCTCTAATAAATGCACTTCACCGAGCATTCAGCATTGAAAGGGCCATATGTGTTGCACCTCGTTCCCTTCTTCAGGGAACATGAGTTATGGTGCATAACTTTCAGTTCCCTTTCAGTCGGTCTCTCAGTGCAACACAATTGCTATGGGAACGTAATTCATTCACGCCCTTGAAATGCTCAGCAAAATGCATGTGAGAACATCTGCCTTAATACGGCAGGCATTTCCCAGCCGCTCTCCACAAGGTATGTAGAGAGCACAGCCTGAGAAGAAAAATGCCACATGTAGAAACATCGTCCTGATGTTACCACTGGACACATAGATGAAAACACCAGTTAGAGACAGCATAAGCGTCTTCTGCTAGTGTGATTACTCCACATCTCCTTTTTCCCTGGAAAACTTGAGAAGCAGGAGGAAAAGAGCAAGGGACCTATTACGCCACTGGCAATCAGATGGCAATGTGGAGGTAAAAAACCCTGTTCAAGCACAGGGTAATCTTCCAGGTCCCCAGGGAAAAATTTATGTACAAGGGG
>JBBPBX010043242.1:3986-15233 GCA_038048925.1 Garcialebias charrua | reverse complement strand
TCGGAACATGAGTCGCCCTGAGCGACAATAATCCTGGAGCGTACCATGTGAGCATCCTCTGTGTCAGGCTGAGGAGGGCTTGGGATCTCGTCCCCCCTTCCCAGTCAATGAAGGACACCGTGGTTTTGTTATCTGATTACACCAGGACGTGCTGTCCCGCAATCAGACCTTTACCAAAGAAGTATCTTGCTGACAGGAATACGGCCAACAACTCCAGGAAGTTGATGTACAATCTACTTCCTGATCATTCCAGAGGCCTCGGGCATTCTGATTTCTGCAGACTGCCTCCTCATCCTGTTTCCAAGGTGTCCGTCGTGATGATCACACGGGATGACACCTTACCTTACGGGACCCCTTCCGTGAACACGGACAGGTCCCCCCAAGGTTCCGGGGCCCTCAGGCACTTTGAGATGATTCTAAATTTTTTCTGCTCACCCAGACGGGGGCAGGTTGTTTTTATTGGTTTAGCCATGCATGCCGGACCCGCATCTTCAACAATGCGTGTGGCACACAGGGTATGGCTTCCGCCAAGAGGCCTAAAAAGGCGTTGGCACGCTTACAGGGGAATCCGTTGATTCAGTTTAAACTTTTGCCAGGCAACGGCGAATCGAGGAAGCACGTTCCTCTGAGAGCCATGCCTTGTACCGGATGGTGTAGACCTGCACTCCCAGAAATACGGTAATCCGTGATGGGGTCAGGTCACTCCTTTTGTGGGTTTATGAAAAATCCGAGAGACTCCAGGTGAGAGATCACCCTGCAGGAGTGTGACTGGGCCTGCTCCCGGCCAAAAACCAGGAGGTAATCCAAGTAGTTCATAATCCTGACTCCTTGATTCCTAAGAGGGGTCAGGGTTGCATCCAGACATTTAGTAAATGTATGAGGAGCAGTCTTCAAACCGAAGGGTAAGACTTTGTATTTATAAGCTTTCCCTTTGAAGGCAAAACCGGAAGAATTTCCTGTGCCTCCTCCAGACGCCCACATGGAAGCAGGCGTCTCTCAAATCCACTGTACATGCGTAGTCTCCAGGTCTCACGGACCGGGGGACCTGCCGCAGTGTCAACATTTTGAAATTGAAAAATTCTTGTTTTCTTGCCCAGAGTCCTGAGATCCAGGGCCGGTCTCAGGTATTCATCTCTTTTGGGCACCAGGAAGAACTTGAGCCCGCAACGCATCCCCTGGGAGGGATGTCTAGCGGCTGCTTGCTTCATTTGAGTGCGGAAGGGGTGGCCTTCGACCCCTCCCGCATACTCTGGAGCAGGCTGGTCTGTCCAGCAGAAGACATCGCGAGATCTGACTGTCTCAGGCAAAACTCGTGTGTCCCACTGCGGTTCATAGTCTGACCTAGTGGGTTGTGTTTCACCAAGTGGTGAGTTAAGAACCAGGGCAGTCTGTGCTCTGGAACTTTCATTCTTGTATATGCATGAAACAGTGTTTGTTTTTCATTACACATACAGTAGACAAGTTATTGTTTAGTGCGCACACACATACCACCAGCTCCTTGTAGCATTTTACAAGTGAAGTCTGGGCTCAAAAGGTCAGGTTCCCGTACTGCGTGAGCGGGCAAACCTGAGGTCCTGTTCCCATTTTGGGACCAGGACACATTCAGTAGTCTGAGATTTCATTGTCATGTGTGGATGACAATTACAGTAGACGAATTATTGTTTAGTGCGTACACACGCACCACCAGCTCCTTGTAGCATTTTACAAGTGAAGTCTGGGCTCGAAAGACCAGGTTCCCGTACCGCGTGAACGGGCAAACCTGGGGCCCTGTTCCCATTTTGGGACCAGGACACATTCAGTAGTCTGAGATTTCATTGTCGTGTGTGGACGGCGATTTCTCTTTATTACACAAGGGTCTGAGTGTTCTTGTGTGTTTAAACGTTCCGAACCAGCTAGTCCGTGTTCCTTAAAAACACAGAAACTGGTAGTAGAAATTCGGCATTTTCTCTCCTTCTGTGAGTGAGAGCGCCTGTAATGGTGCAGGGGCATCTCCTTTCCTCTTCTTTTGCTGGTGGCCCCTTGCAGCTCCTCTAGCTTTTCTGCCTGGTGGGCCTGCGATACCGAGGCCACTTGTCCTTGTCCATCCCACCAGGGTCCCTCGGGCACTGAGATGGTTAACGTCAGAGAGTCATCCATAGCCTCATGGGTGGATAAGCTCTCAGCGTCATCGATGTTGCAAGGAAAAACTACCAAGTAGCGCAGCTGAACAGGTAACTGAAAATCCTCCTCCTGGACTGTGCTAGACAGAGAGTCTCCTTGTTAGCCGGGGCTAAACGTGGAGGTACTTGTGAGCCCGCTAGTGGTGCTGACGGGCCCTCGAGCAACGTAGCATCTGTAAAAAACACTTAGTTATGCGATGAATTCAACTGTCAATTCGCAGGATAGCGGAAAAGGCAAAATATGAGATGGTTAGCTAGCAAGCTAGTCCAAGCATTTTCACATACCTCACGATGGAGTCCTTCGTTGTCCACTTGTAGCCGCGCTAATCGTGTTAGCAGCGCCGTCTTCCACCACGTGTTGTCGTGGGTGCCCCTGGTTAGCCATGCTAACCGTGGGAGCTAGCCAGATAGCGGAGTTATTCCATTTCCACTCTCCTTTCTCCGGGGTCATCCGCGAGAAAAGCTTCGAGTGTCCTTGCGTGTAGCATCCCAGAGCAGAGCGGACAGGCCTCGTGGGTGTCCGCTGCTGAAAAAGGGGGGTATCCAGATCCGCTGAAGCAGGTTCGGGAGCCGGAGCTCACGGCCTGCCAGAGTTCCTCGTCCGAGGACGTCCTCTCGCCGAGCTGCTCGGGGCTGCTGGCCTGTTAGCTTCGTTAGCTTAGCAGGTAGCATGCCTCGCAGTTAGCGTTCGCTAACCGAGCAGTAGAAAAGCAGAAGAGAAAAAGGCACGGGAGCTGGGGCTCGCTGGCCTGCTGGTCTTCTTTGACTTTTGGGTTTTCGCATTACCTTCTCGGGAGCCGTGGCTGAGAAGAGTTAAGCCCGTTAGCAGTGCTAACGTCGTCCGGAGACGTCTCCTTCCTCGTGTCGCTTTCGCCGGCTAGCCTGCTAGTTGTTAGCAGGGTAGCGGTGTCGCGCAGTCAGCGCCCTCGAGCGAAGCGTTCTGTGGAGAGAGGAGAAGAAAACTTCGGGGTGAAGAAAAATGTGCCGGGCCAGCCTTCGCCAGCCCAGCAGTCCGCAGTAGAAGATTCTCTGTATGCTCTGTGTAGGGAGCGAGCTCACCTCTGGTCGAGCGATGGAGATACAGAAGATCCGAGAAGAGTGTTTCAGGTATTTGTGAGGTGAAGCGCAAAAAGAGAAAGATGGACGGGCGTCAGCCGCTTAAATGTCCAGAGGGCTTGGCCTCTGGCGCGACGCTGACGCCGTAGCCGTAAAGGCGTGAGTGTATTACTTTAGGTCACCGTGCGGAGGCGCTGATTCCCATAGCAATAGTGTTGCACTGAGAGACCGACTGAAAGGGAACTATAATTGCTTTTTGTTTTATTTCAACCTTTTCACATTTCGAAACAGTAAAAATATACATAATTGTTGTAATCAGTCACAATTGCATTTTTAGACAGAGTCGATGAAAATAATATTATATTGTGAGCATTTAAAAAACACGGCACTATTAGTACTATGTTGCTCCTCCGCTTTTAGAACAACTTGAATTCTCTGAGGCATGAACCTAACGAATGACAAACTGCTCCTTGTCAATCTGGCACCAAGTGTCTCTTATTGCTGTTCCCAGATCAGTTTTGCAGGTTGGAGCCTCATCATTTACCATTTTCTTCAGAGATTTTCAATGTAACTGAGATAATGCAATTGAAATTAAGTTTTTTTTGAATGAAACCTTTCATGTCCTTTGTCCAATTGCGTTATTGTACTGAAAAATGGAGTCAATCCCAAACAGCCTTTCAACTAAAGAAATAAAAAAATGTCAAAAAAATCACAGTGATAACTTTGGTATTTATTGAAGATATAATGATCACCATCTCCCCCGTGCCTTTACCTGACATGCAGGCCTATTTACTGAGGAAATTTACAAGGTTTTTTATTGTTTGTTTGTTTGTTTTCCAGACATTGATCTTCATAAATTTCTCTCTGGATGGTACTGATGGTTTTGATTTGACATTTCTATATGTGAATCCCATTTTTAAAATGATTTCGTTCAATTCAGTCACAGACACTGAGTCCAGTTTCTGGCCACTTGGTTTTCAAGACATTTTGCTTTAAGATTTCTGTTTTCATGCTTTGAGGCCTTCCTTGGTTTACCAGCATGCTTCCCTTTTACAAACTACTTTTTTTTGCATTTGATCCAGATTTTAGACTCATTGAACTGGCTTTTCCTATAGTTTACACATGTCCCAGGAGAAATTTGATTAGTTTGCTTGCTTTGAGGCCACCTGGAGGAGTTAGATTCAGATAAGCCACAGCTGTTGCTTTTTTTCAGGCAGACTGTTGTTTTCTTGTCAGCCTTGCAGACTGTTGTTTCTTGTCAGCCTTGAGTCCTACTGGCACTTTTGATCCCACAATGGCCAGATTTGTGGGCATTCCACTGGTACGTGCTTATGAGCCCCCTCCAAGGTCATCTCCAACATGCTGGCGAGTTCCAGAAACCGCAGGTGGCCTACGATTCTTACAAATTGCTTCCATCTTACGGTTTAGCTCGCAAATCAGCTGATTCTGAGTACTCAAAGCACAAACCAAACCTTCACACAGACTCTGTAGTTTTGTCATGGCCAAAATTGCTGCCACGTCTTCTTTAATAGCCGATAACATACGAATCCGCCTATGCCAAAACACAGAAACCCTGCTATCATTATATAAACATTTTCGGAGTCCTCCTGAGACAATACGGAAAGACACATTGGCTCCCAAGCTCCCCACAGATCCATGACATATCCTGCCATGTGCAATGAAAATAAGCAGGCGGCCGTGGTGTAGTGGTAATGGCAGTCGTCTCCCGATCGGAAAGTTGGCGGTTCGACTCCCGGGACCCGCACCATGTGTCGTTGTGTCCTTGGGCAAGACACTTAACCCTGAGTTGCTCCCGGTAGGACTGGAAAGCACCTTGCATGGTAGTCTGCCGCCACCGGTTTATGAATGTGTGTAGCATTCAATATATGTGTAGCACTTTGAGATTTTCAGTAATGAAAAGTGCGTTATAAATTGAATTAATTATTATTATTATTATTATTATTATTATTATTATAAGCACTGTGTTGGACAGCCATAGTTAGATTTATAAGAGTCAGAAGCACAAACAATACTCTAGTATCTGCCATTGTGATAGTGTCTTCTTCTGTGGATTGTAGGAAGCCGTTATGTTGTCATACACAGCACACCTTGGGGTGTCTATGAGTGCACATCTATTTTCCCCAGCTCCCCGGGCGCTGACTACGGCTGCTCACTGCACCACCTGGTGGTGGTTGGGTTAAATGCAGAGGCCAATTTCGTCTGTCAAGTATGGGAAACATACACAGATGACAAAAATGTGACATTTATTTTTATTTTATACTGCCCATGAGCATGGGGTTCCCTGACAGAAAATATCTTCTTTTTTTTCTGTTTACACGACAACGGACACCGGGACATTTTTTGAACTATTACACTCTGGAACCCATTCTCAAATTTTGCCCTTGTCAAAGAAAACGTTTGCTATTTTCATGTAAATGAACAGTACAAACGCAACAAAACTCTTCCATTTTCACCAGAAATCATTTTCGTGTAAACAGGGCCTAGGTCTATTCTTTCATAATAACTTAATGTGTCTGTCCTACCTTTAATCTGATTGGCTTGCAAGTAAAGGTGCTTCAGCGTGGTGCTGACAGGCGGGATTCTCTCCAGTTTGTTGTAGCTCAGGTCCAGCTCCACCAGCCCTGTCACATTGAAAGTGTTGGGTGGGATTCCCTTGTCTGTCAGCTGATTGTGGGCCATCCTGACATACTGCAGCTGAGCTAACCCACTCAGGAAACCTTCAGGCAGAGAGTTGATGGAGTTTGACTCCAGGTAGAACTGGTGCAGATGTTCAGGCAGAGCATCTGGAATCTGATTCAGCCATAAAAGATACATTTTGCTAAATGATAATGTGTGTTTCGGAATTTGACATTAGCAAGCATACACAATAAACACGGCTTATGTACCTTTGTCAGGTTGTTGCCACTGATGTCAAGCAGAGTGAGGGACCTGAGACCGTTAAGTGATGTGCCCATATCTGTGATGGCGTTGTCATGAAGATGGAGGAAAGTGAGGTTATCCATTCCCTGTAGATCTGCAGGTGTTACCTAGACAACAGTAGTTTTGATTTACAAGTATAATAACTTTCTTGGTGTAAAGCAAAACCAGAAGAGAGAAATATAATGCTGAATAGTTGTGCATGAATCTGAAGCAGCTCGAAACTCTTTTACCTTTTCAATCTTGTTGTTGTTGATTCTTAGGTCTCTCAGGGAGCGAGGAAGGCTTGGAGGAATGCTGCTCAAGTTGTTGTGTTGTAGATATAGGCGTTCCAGTCCCTCCAACTTCAAAAATACCTATACATGTATAAAAAATAGCTTTGAAAAAATTGTATTCAAGCTTAAAATACAACTTTTGCTGTCTTGATTTTTCACGTTTCTTTGGGATTCACATGAAGAAGAACAGCATTAGAAACGTTGCTGGAATATGGAAGACCCAAAAATTTTCAGTCAGGTCATCTGGACAGTTTCTTTTTTTGTGCTGAAACGTTTCACATTCCATCCAGAAGGCTTCATCAATCAAGGAAATACTCAACTCAAAACTGATTCTTCCCCCAACAGCTTGGGGCCAAGATGGTGTAGTGGCAGGGGAACCGGACTTGTGATCCGAAGGACCCGGGTTCGAACCCCGGCCACGGCACACCTTGGGGTGTCTATGAGTGCACATCTATTTCCCCAGCTCCCCGGGTGCTTTCTGTGGCTGCCCACTGCACCACCTGGTGGTGGTTGGGTTAAATGCAGAGACGGATTTCGTCTTGTATGGGAAACATACACAGATTACAAAAATGTGACATTTATTTATTTATTACTCCAAAGTGGAACAAACCAGTTATGTTGGTGCTAAGATGGTCTCTTTGGCACGCCCCCTCCTCCGGTGCCGGCCGTCTTCCTCGTTGACAGTCATGTCAAACTGGTTCAAAACCAACAAAGTCCATGCTCAATAATCCAGATATACACTACAACAATTTTCAGTCAGGTCCAGATGATCTGACTGAAAATTGTATACCTGGATTATTGAGCATGGACTTTGTTGGTTTTGAACCAATATGGAGGACCATGACGGTTTGCACTAGGGTTTAATTTGTAAACTGATCGATGCAGGAACACATCTGGAGTTCTCTGGAGTACTCTCCCAGAAAATTTTGAATATAGTAAATGTGATTTCCTGCATTTTGGTGTATTTTAACGGGTTATTAAACATCTATACAGGTAGTCCTCGACTTACGACGGTCTCGAGTTACAACGTTTCGTGGTTACGACACGCATCTCCACAAAAAAATAAAATATATTTTTTAAACAATTTTAGTTTGAAAAGCCGAGTTCCGAGTTCCTTCCGGTTTTGAAAGCAGAAGTAGTAGCTTGACGGCAGAAGCAGAAAAATACAGGGCCGGACCTTATTGTTTGGACCGGCAGACCGACGAGGAGGGACGAGCTAACATGCTAACAGATGGAAGAATGCTTCACCAGTTCCCAGTAAGAAATTAACTCATTTTTTCTTTCATTATGGCTCTGAAATGTATGTGTTTTTTGATACGGTAATTATGTAGGGTACTGTGTTAGGATAGGCAAAGTGCTTGGTAAAATACAGTACTGTACGTATAAGGTGCAGTTTGGACATATGTTCCGAGTTACGTCAAAATTCGCTTTACGACGGAGCGTAGGAATGGAACTCCATCGTAAGTCGAGGACTACCTGTATTTGTAAACACTCTGCTTCTGTCAAGCATATACCCCTCTCGCCCTTACTTGACAGTTCAGAGTCCGACTTCTTCGCTGAATTCACTGTCCTGTTTGTTGTTGTCCGACTCCACATGTGAAACCTCCAGGGGCCTCCTCCATCTGTTCATGGTGTACGACTCCTAGCCTTGAAGGGGCTCGTATGTGATGTTAAGAAGCTCGTAAGTGGCTATTGTGTTTAAAATGAGTGTTTATGTAATTGTTTTCAGTTTACACATCCACCATAAGTTGATTAATTTAAGGTAGTCATATTTGTTCATAACTTTATTATTAGTAAGCCTGAGAGTTACCGCATCCAAGAAAATAGTAACCGGAACGCACCCTGTCAAAAATAAGAGGGTTCCCGGCACCACAAATTAAGCCCTGGTTTGCACTGCGAGGGAACTCTGAACATAGCTGTGGTCACTCAATAAATTGTGTGCAGAGACATTTAAAAAAACTGTTTTGTTTATAACAGGTGAAGCATCTTGCAGCAGCATCTTGCAGCAGCACTTTGTAAGCTAATTGATGGGTGGAGAGCAGCTTTTATGTGGGTCAGTGTGTTTTGATGTGATTAGATTGTTCACTAAGGTGTTAGAAAAGTTTTTGACCCAACCCATAACAGACTTCCTGGATTTTTTAACGGTTTTGCTGCTTTACATTTTCTAGAGTCTATTTCAAAAAGATTATTGTCTTCGCCTTCTGTGTCAGGCAACAATGATTCTGCACATATGGGCTTGTGTGTGAGAGCTGGGTGGAGGTGGAGTATTTGTTTGTTTGTTTGTCTGCAGCATCAGCATACTATTTCATGAACCGGTTGATGAATTTTAATAAAATTCTCAAAATAAAAACAGGATGTACATCTAAAGCTGATAACTTTTGAACTCAATCCAATTCAAAATGGCCACCACATCTAAGCAACCTTAGCAAACACATCAATGGTTAAGACTCATTCAGCTAACATTGGATGTGTTAGCAGCTGAGAGTCATCCACAACATATGTTTTGAGCACTGCGGGATCTACTCTGAGCTCCCCTCGAACAATGTATCTACTTGCCTTATCTTTAATTTGAGCCTGGCCACCCTGAGAAGGACTCGCATTTCATCAACTTGTTATCGAGATCTCTTTCTTTTCACTCATGATTGTGCCTCATGCCCATAGATGAGCGTTGGAATGGAAACAGACAAGTAAAGTGAGAGCTTTACTTTTCAGTTCAGCTCCTTCTTTACCACCACAGATCGAAGCAACGCCCTCATTACAGAAGGGGCGGCCGTGGTGTAGTGGTAATGGCAGTCGTCTCCCGATCGGAAAGTTGGCGGTTCGACTCCCGGGACCCGCACCATGTGTCGTTGTGTCCTTGGGCAAGACACTTAAAGGGATTGTGACATGATTTTTTTACTATTCATAAAATTGCTCAAAATATATATATTTTATCATTTAAATATGTTTGTTTTTGCAAACAAAATGATAAATCACTTTAATTTTGCTTTAAAAGTGATTTTGAACTTCAAGCCGTGTTTAATCATGGGAAATCCGATTACACTCGAACGCACCATATGTGATGTCACACTGGGCAGAGGGCTGTGGTGTCTTTAATAGCGGACAATTTAAAACTGGACGAATTTAGCAATCTATGTGAAGATTTGAGCTATTTGTCTTCATTTTGGGAAGCAGAAAATTGTTTGGGTGATGGAACAAGAAACAACAGGATCTAATTTAGGTCTGATTCTGTATCAGACTTCCTTCATGTCGAGCTGCTCATACCTGCGCACTGTGACAAGCCCAGAGCTCTGCCCGGTGTGACATCACAGATGGTGCGTTCGCGTGTAATGGGATTTCCCATGATTAAACACGGCTTGAAGTTCAAAATCACTTTTAAAGCAAAATTAAAGTGATTTATCATTTTGTTTGCAAAAACAAACATATTTAAATGATAAAATATATATATTTTGAGCAATTTTATGAATAGTAAAAAAATCATGTCACAATCCCTTTAACCCTGAGTTGCTCCCGGTAGGACTGGAAAGCACCTTGCATGGTAGTCTGCCGCCACCGGTTTATGAATGTGTGTAGCATTCAATATATGTGTAGCACTTTGAGATTTTCAGTAATGAAAAGTGCGTTATAAATTGAATTAATTATTATTATTATTATTATTACAGAGGAGGCCCCAGTTTCTCGTTCCGTCCTACTATCACTCAAGAACCAGATTCCCAAACACTTGAACTCCTCAGCTTGTGGCTGAGACTCACTTCCAAACCAGACATCTTCCTTTCTGCAAATGATTCTTGAGTTCCTGTCCATTCTCCTCCTTTGTTTTCTTTTAGCTGGTCCGTCTTCAGGGGTCTCCACAGCGAGTCATCCTCCTCCACCTCACTCTGTCCTCTGCATCCTCTGTCCTCATTCCAACTACCTCCATGTCCTCTCTTCATCCATTTGCAATATCTCCTCTTAGTTTTTTTTCCTAGCTGCATTTCTAACATCCTTCTACCAGTATACCCACCGTCCCTCCTCTGGACATGTCCAAACCATCTCAGTCTGGCCTCCCTAACTTTATCTCACAGTTGTTCAACCTGTGTTGTGCCTCTGATGATCTCATTCCTAATCTTATCCATCCTTGTCACTCCTAAGGAGAACCTCAACATCTTCATTTCTGCCACTTCCAGTTCTTTCTCCTGTCTTTTTGTCCATGTCTCTGTCTCCAGACCATACAACATAGCTGGTCTCACCACTGTCTTGTAAACTTTTCCTTTGACCTTTGCTGACACCTTTTTGTCACAAATCACTCCTGAAACTTTTCTCCATCCACTCCATCCTGCCTGGACTCTCTTCTTCACCTCTTTACCACATTCCCCATTTTCCTGGACAGTGGACCCCAAGTACTTGAAGTTCTGCACCTTTGTGACCTCTGCTCCTTGTAGCCTCACTGTTCCACTGGCCTCCCTCTCATTTACACATCTACTCTGTCTTACTACAACTGGCTTTCATTTCCCTGGAGTAAATTCATTGGTCTTAGCCAATGCATAAATGGTTCTGACAAATTTACAGATATTGAGATGTTGTGATAGTAGTTGAGAGGCATCCTCATGAGATTTGACATGAGATTGCACATAAGGTCATTTACAAGTTTTGACCAAAATGTCTGTAACATATGAGCTTTATGTAATATTCTGGCATGAAAGGCAGCAGATGATATAGTATACATTTCCTCAAGGAATGCTTGGCCTTAAAGCTGCAGTATGTAACATTTTTTATAAACATATTTCTTCACTCTGTCACTATCTCCTGACAGACTGATGTTAGCCAGGTAATCTCTGAAA
>JBBPBX010043240.1:16976-28009 GCA_038048925.1 Garcialebias charrua | reverse complement strand
TTACTCTCACTTTAAAAGAAATCAAATTTGGGTTAATTAATACAAATGGAAATAATTAATATGCTATCAATAATTTGATTATATTAGCTAAACACTATGTTCATAAATGTCATTTTTTTTAATGTAAACCTAATGTGAACCACTGGAAGAATGTCCTATGCAAAATCTTTAATATGTAAATGAAAAAATAGCTGGAAAAATTCTTAGTTTCTTGGCTGATTTTAATTTCCTCATATATTTTGTTAACGTAATTTTTTTATTTTATTGCTCTTTATTTGTTTTATTTACACTATATTATGAATCACCTTTTGTAACTGTTGGTACTTTTTTGTTTTGTCATCATATCCCAACCAGTCCGAGAGGGTCCTCACCACCCCTCCTCCTCTCCTCACCCCTCTCCTCCCTTCCCAGCTCTGGGTGAGAGCATTTTGCGGGGGTTATCACATTTTAAATAAGCTTAAATGTTGAGGACAATTGGATGTAATTTTTCTCAGTACATTACCTTACTTGTCAGTAAATATTATTACTTACTGTTTTTGCATAACGTGTAGTCACGAAAACAAGGTACTATAAGAAAGTGGAGCGGTCCACCCCCTTCTTTTTTTTTTTACTAGTGGTATGTCCCTACCTCTCTTCCGGATTTCATCATGCTGCTGGTTTGCAACATGCGTCTGACTGAACCCTGGAATTGAATGCTACTCTGAGCACCTCTGCAGTAAGTTTGGTGATTTAATCTTATCTATGTTTATTTAAAAATACCTACATTGTTTTGTACGTATGTCGCAGTTTAATATAAGTCAACTAACATAAAAATTCATGAATACAGTATTGGCGTGTACTTATTAATTTAGCTCCGTTTACAAATAGAAACTGAACCGTACAGTTTCGGTGTATGTTGTCAGACCTATTCGTTAACATTTCGCTGTGTTTCGAAACTTTTCAAGTGTTATTTTAAATCTTTTGTCTACCCGGGCAAATTCAAACGGGCCAATCGAGCGTTGCTACTGACTGACGTTGTGCGAGTTAACCAATCAAAAGCGTACATATTGGGGGGGGGTTCGCACAACGTGATTCAGTAACAATGCGCGATTAGTCTGTTCGTTTCGGCGGAACGCCGGTTTGGCCTACTGGTTATAGCCCAGAACAGTCACAGAAACCGTAAATTATTTTAATATGTTGATGTGTTTCGAAAGTTCACAAATGTTTTTATGGTTTTCTAACCGGGCCAAACCGGCATTCCGCCAAAAACAGACCAATCGCGTGCTGTTACTGAATCACGTGGTGCGAGTCAGCAAATCAAAACCGTGCATATTGGGTGACTCATGCCAAAACAGGAAAAATTGTAATATATAATCCTTTTTCAATGTTTTATTTGTTCTTACAACCTTTTTATATTGATTCTTATCTTTTTGTAACTGTTCAGCACTTTGTTTGAAAGCGCTTTATAAATAAAATTATTATTTATTAAAGTTTGGTTGTGCATTTTGTAAAGTCTCAGACTGTATTGGTCCTGGTATAGTTATAATTAGACATTTAGTTAGGCTAGTATTTCATAATGAACAATAACAATATTATAGTATAATTAACTTGCTTGATTTTGATCCAAATCTACAATTATTCATTGTTTCAGCTTTTTTCAATGCAGCATATTAATCCCCCATCTCTTTTTTTTTCTTTTTTCAGAATCACATACCAGTTTCAAGACAACAGCATTGAAAAAAGGTAAGATGTAGGAAGTTGTTACTCCTTCATTCTGGCTCATTATTGTCCAAAAATACTATCCTGATAAACTGCATCTGGATAAAGTGAATTTAATTGTGGTTGGATCAGAAGAGTAAATAGTTACCATTCTGACACCACATTAGTTTGTTCACAATCCATCACTGCTGCATGCCTTTAAAAAAATTATTATTATTTTTTTTTTTTTTTTGGGAGAGATCACCTCCCAATAAATGTATTTTGGAAAATATTTTACTTTTGATACTTAAGTACAAAATAAATAAGATACTTTAGGACTTTTACTCCAGTAATATTCTTACAGGAGACTTTAACTTTTACCAAAGTAATTTTATGATAAGGTACTTGTACTTTTACTAAAGTATTACTTTGAGGTACTTTATACAACACTAATTAACAATTTGTACGGGTATACAATGTTGCTTAAAAGCTAAACATCACACAAAGCCCCCAGAGACTGGTTTCCATTGTGGTCCTGTGTATTCTATTCATCTGAGTTCTATCCTGATTACATACAGAAAATGCCCTTTCTGTTAACAAACTGTTCCCTGTTGAACAAACACTAACATTTCTAACCAAAATAAAATCAACATCAATTATGCGCACACATGCTCCAAACCTTTCAAAATGTATGCAAAGATGAAGTTGTATGAATGTTTGTGTTTTACAGATGGAACCACACAGATGACTAGCAATGAAGAGCAGCTTTTGAAAGGCAAGTCTGTTGGACATTCCTCACTGTGTCATTAGCAGGTTATTTTTGTTTCTCATTTAATGATTTTAACTTTTCTTCTAAAGACCTTGCCATCCACAAGATGACTTCAGTGCTCACTGAAGTACTTGTGGTGGTGAAGGATCTGTCCAGAGATGTGCAGTTCATCAAGAACGAGTTGACAGAGGGCAACATGACACAAGGTGGTATCCGGGGACCAGCCACCGCAACTTATACATTCCCTGTCCAGCTGCCAATCACCAGTGAACAAGACTTCATGGGGTGGAGTCATTACTGATGGAAGAATCAGTTCGTCAAAAGATGGTAATTTATTTGATAGACTGAACTGCATTCATTTATTAAATGTAGACCATTTCAATGTGGTCTGGCTCATTTTTCCTCAAGGAAAAATATCAGAGTCAGTCAGAGAGTCAGAGAGTCTTTATTGTCATTTGCACCGCATGTGGTACATGTGATGAAAACGAGATTATGTACACGGGGTCCCAGTTACATCCAACAACAAATGCAAGAGAAAAACAGTAATAACATCTAGAATTAACTAAGAAAAACATCAACTAGTAATACACTAAGCCTAATATAGTGGGAATAAACAGCAGCACGAACATGAGTTTGTATGAGCAGATGGTCACAGATGAACACAGATAAACACAGCAACAAGAAAACAGATCAGCATCAGCATGATGTGATATTTTGCAGTGTTTATTTTTTATTTTATTTTTATTTATTCATGAGTCTAACAGCCTCAGGGTAGAAGCTGTTCCTCAGTCTAGTGGTTCTACACTTGATGCTCCTCAACCTCCGTCCTGAGGGGAGTGGGGCAAAGAGTGAGTGTGCTGGATGAGTGAGGTCTTTCATGATGCAGGTGGCTCTTTTCCTGCATCTGGAGGTGTAAATGTCTGTGATGGTGGGGAGACTGACTCCAACAGACTTCTGTGCAGCCTTCACCACTCTCTGTAGAGCTTTCCTCTCTTCAACTGTGCAGCCTCCATGCCACACGTTGATGCTGGAGCACAGGACGCTCTCCACTGCACCTGTAGAAGGAGGTGAGAACTGGGCTACTCAGACCAGCACGTCTCAGCCGTCTGAGGAAGTAGAGTCTCTGATGACCTTTCTTGATCAGGCTGGTGGTGTTGTTGCTCCAGCTGAGTCATTCATGTGTACACCCAAGTATTTGGAGCTGGAGACCACTTCCACTGCAGACCCACCTATGTTCAGTGGGGCATGGGTGTGTTTGTTCCTTCTGAAGTCCACAATCATCTCCTTTGTCTTCTTCACATTCATGTGAAGATTATTCTCTTTGCACCAGCTCTTCAGATGTTCCACCTCCTGTCTGTAGCTGGACTCATCATTGTTTGTGATGCACCCCACCACCGCTGTATCATCTGCAAACTTAAAGGGGACCAAATGTAGGATATATAATTTTTTGTGGTTTATCTGTGGGCTATCCAGACCATTTTCAGTCAATTTTATACACAAAATAATGCTTAGATTAAAAAATATCCCCTTTCTAATTCTGCCAAATTTCACTTCCGTTCTAAACGACCGGTTTATGAATAATGAGGTCTGAAAGCCACGCCCTACAAAGACCTATTTACATTAACTACGCCCTCTGCAACAGCCAGTATCTCTAATATGTTGTTATTTTAAAATTAGCTCTTTTTTATTACTCATTTGACTTACTGTTAGTGCTAGTAGCTTAAGATAACTTACCAAAAGCCCTCTGCGTGCGCCGCCATTTGCAGCTCCTTTTTTTAGCATTAGCTCCGAGGCTAATGATAGCTTTTCCTCTCCGAGCGGGCGGTGTGCTCCGCTCGTTGCATGCGGCGCTTGTTGGAGCGTGCTTCAGTCCACACACAAAGTTCACAGAATGTCTCCAGTTAATTTATCCGCATGAGGCAACTTTTGACCGGACCCCCGGACGTCAAAAGTCAGTAGTCCCAACAACTCCCGCACGCAGATGGTGTCTTCGCCGGCGGTCTGCAAAACAAAAGGCTTAAAAAAAAAAAAAAAGGAAATCCGCGACCGTGACGCGAACCTGTGTCCTTCGGATGACGAGTCCGGTTCATTACCTCTGGGCCAACCATGCAGTTGTGCAAAAACAGACTTTCGTCGTATAAGAAATAATCACAACCACCTACATTTAGAACGCTGAAGTTTTGATTAGATTTTGATGAAGTGAAAGGTATTCTTAAAATAAATAAGTTGCTAATCTGAAAATATATCGATCAGTGGTGCTTGATGGCTCTTTTTTATTACTCATTACGCGAAGAGAGTGTGTGTGTGCACAGTTTTCTGCCGGCTTCGCGTTGGGAGCGATATTACACTAAAAATTGAACTAAAACGTAAAAATAACAATTATAAAGTATTATTATGTCGATGTATATATCTAGTCTCACCCCGATTTCTCCGAAACAAAAGGCTTTAAAAAAAAGGGGGGGAAAAAAAAGATGCCGTTGACGGGACGCGATCTCCGCTCTCCTGCGTGGCGGTCAAGTGTCGTAACCGCTCAACCAAACTGACAGTTGTGCAACAGTAGTCCTTCATCATATAAGAAACAAGTCCAAACCGCTAGAGTGTGTGTGCACAGTTTCAACGAGACAGAGTTCATTCAAACAAGGTAATAAAACATTCTGGTTTTACTCGAGATGTGCTGCATGGCTGGAGCAGGGCAAACCCCTAGCCCCCCATGGGCTAAATAAATGAATAAATGACCGCCAGGTCAGCTCCTAAACCGCTAGGCAACCGTGACATCTTTTATACTCAAGTGGGTGGAGCATCACCAGGGGTTGCTAGGTGAGGGGCTGGACTCAGGTTTGAGGTGATTGGCTGCGGTTTGTGACATCACAAACCGCAGGAAGTGTGAAACGGAGCGTTTTTAATCACAGACAAATAAATCTACTTAGAGTAAATAAACCACTGGGTGCATTTTTTTGGCACAAGGACTGTTTTTTTATGAAGTAAATACCCAAAGTTTAGTAAAAAAACATTAAAAAGTGAATTTTGCATGTGTGGTCCCCTTTAACTACATAAAAAATATGCAGTATGGTAAACTGTGAAATGACAATTGTTTCATGTTCAGGTTACAAGTTTACAAAATATTTTGGTCTTATCTGTCTGTTTCATAGTTGTCAATCTGGTATTTTCATTAAATTGTAAACCTTGTTTCTTTACATCCATATTTATAAATGTATATCTCTGGCTTGCTTAGCTGAGAGGCACTTTTTTGTATATTAAAAAAAGTTATTCAACAAATTGTTTTTAAATCCTCGGTTATTATTAACCTTTATTTAACCAGGCAAATCCCATTGAGATCACAGATCTCTTTTGCAAGGGAGGCCTGGGCCTGAAGGCAGCCTAACTTGGTCGTTTTTTATTTCTTTGTTTAAAGGACAGCTTATGATTATTGTTCAAAAGTGTGCTCAGGCTGTTACAGAAGTAGTTTAATTTGTGAAACTCTTAGTATGGTTGGTAATACAGGTAACCCCCCACTTACGACTCCATCAACCTACGAACAACGGGACCTACGAACATATCATATTTAATAAAAATATGAAATTACTGTATTAAAAAAAAAAATTTTTTTTTTTTTTTTTTTGTGTTTAAATGTTCTTAATTTCATGTGTACATCACTTTGTTGCAGCTGTGGTTGTTTTAAAGGCTTTATAAATAATAATTATGATAAAAAAGATCATTTCTGATCATTTTTGAGCAATCTTGGGCAACAGGAAGTAGGTCTTCAGTTTACACGGTCACAAATTAATGTAGAACACCGGACGGCGGACGCCATTTTAGGTTCAGTCACTGGGGTCTCCGGTCACAGAACACCGGACGCCATTTTAGGTTAGCTGCCCGGGAGCCAGCCGAAGACTGGTGACCAGGATGGCTTCATATGGATTAATTACGAGCTGGAAACGTCTCTGTGAACTTTGTGGATGTCTCAGGCAGCAGCGGATTTATCGGTGATCGTGCCAGGCCGCCGCGCGAACACCTCCGGCCAGGCTCTGGCCTGGCTAGCTCCAGAAGCTAACACGGGAGCTAACACGGTAGCCGGCCGAAGACTGGTGACCAGGATGGCTTCATATGGATTAATTACGAGCTGGAAACGTCTCTGTGAGCTCTGTGGACGTCTCAGGCTGGAGCAGGAGCTACAGATTGATCGCGCCGCCGCTCCAACACCAGCTCATGGCTTGGCTAGCAGAAGCTAGCCAGCTAGCTAACACAGGTCTGGAGCAGCTGCGGTGGTTCACTGGCCGGCCGCCGCGCTGCTCGGCCCCGACAACAATCAACGCATGGCAACCTAAGATGTCGGCTTTGACCATCTCAAAGTAAGAAAATATATTTTTATTTATTCTGTAAATGTGAATAGCAATGTTTAACATTACAGTACACTACTGTACATGCTTAAATGTGTGTGCGCGCTCCGTTAGCATGATAAATAAAGGTTGAATGAATGAATGAATGAATTTTTTTTTTTATTATTATAATTTTCACCCCCTACCTACGGCAGGATCGAGCTGCGAACGGTTCTTAGGTCCCAAACTCGTTCGTACGTCGGGGGTTCCCTGTATCCTGAATTTCTGCAAATGAGCCGGCACAACTATACAGTAATGTATCCACACAGAAACCTTACAGATGTTAATAGTTTTTCAAGATCATTGTTATGTAATGTACTATATATAATTCTAGCATGTTGTCAGAAATTTACACTAATATTTTAATACAAAAAAATCTAAAGACATATTTTTAGAACAAAAAAAGAGTAAGTACTATGCTCAATCATCCCGGTAAATAAATCACCAAAAAGTTAAATCATGTCATCTGGACATTTTTTATTTATTTATTTTTAAATGTTCAGATGGCATGATTAAACTTTTTGTGATGTTTTTAAGACAGTTTTCAGCATTTAGAGATGACTCTTAAAAAAACGTCTTGTATTTTATTATCAGTGTATAACAAATACCGGTAATAGCATGACCGTTTTAAATAAAATATTAAAATCCAGCTATACAAATTCAACAAACCCAAGCAAAACAAGATATGTTTATCTTCTTCTTCTTCTTGTTTATCTTCATATCGTTAAAAAAAAAAAAATAATCAAAGAAAAAAACAGTGCTCAGTTTCTTTCTCTCTTTTGTATTTTTGTGTGCTGTAGCTTTGCATGGGTCAACCAGTAATAAGCAAGTCAGCTCAAAAAGGTGAAGAAGTGACATACAGTCTAAATTATTAGATAATGTGCTCATTAGACGACATACACAAACGCACTGAGGCATGTTCAGGTCGTTTGTGGTTTCCATCAATAATCGGCATCGTTGAATAACAATGTAGACTACTTTAATACTTTAGCTGGTTATACGCCTATTAAAGTGTGAACACTAAGATAAAATTGTTCAGTTTGATAATATCAGATATGATAAAGACTTTCTGAAAAAGCAGTTAGTTGCAGAATGTTTCTGAACCTTGACCCACAGTGTGAAAGACACATTCATAGTTTAACTTTCTCAATATTTCTACCAATGTCAGAAATAATGAGGCTCATTGTAAAGCAAACCAACATGTTCTTCATGAGGCAAGAGAAAGTTTTCAGTCCTTGTTGATCAAAATCATATTGAAGCAGTGACGTAAAGAAATGAAAACAAACTTTTTGTAAAAGGCCAAAAAGACACAAGAACTTTACACAACACGGTGCAGAAGGCAATTTATATCCAAGTGTTGTAAGAATAAAGCTAAAGCAAACTGAACTGTCATTTCTTCACACTGCAGGGACTTTCTGTGTCTTCTGTAGCTAATACTGTATTGTCATATAAGGACTGTTATTTCAGCAGTTAGAAACGACAGTTAGTCAGTGTGCCGTCCGTTAGGCGGGTTGTCATGGTAACGCCAGCTGAGTGATCTGTGTTATTCGGTCCTGCTGCTCATGTTATATGCTGTGTTGGTTCTGAGCTGGCATAAAGAAGAGTTCTGGTAAAAGCTGAACAAGTGTGTGGACATTCAGTTACTTTACATGGTGTCAGAAGTCGACGTTGGACACACGACTTCAGGAAAATGGCCAAGTTCAACCCACCGGAGAGTTTTCCATTTGACCGCCCGACAGAATGGGAAGATTGGAAACAACGTTTCAAACGCTTTCGGTTGGCGACAAAACTGAATAAAGAGGACGGCGAGGTCCAGGTCAGTTCTTTAATATACGCCATGGGCCCGGAGGCTGAAAACATTTTTAAGGCTTTCACTTTTGAGGAGGATGATCAAAATAAATTTGACGTCGTGTTAGGAAAATACGACGAGTACTTCTACCCCAAAAGGAACGTAATTCACGAGCGCGCATGTTTCCACCAGAGAGTGCAGCGGCCCGGTGAGAACGTTGAAACGTTTATCAGAGCCTTGTATGACCTATCTGAACATTGTGACTTTGGGACACACAGAGAGGAGCACATGGGAGAGCCGGGGAGGGCCGGCCAATGCGTGAACGGCTAGAGAGGAGCACATTAGAGACTGCATAGTAGTGGGCATTAATGACAAAGAGCTGTCACGTAAACTGCAGCTAGAGTCAACACTCACGTTAGCCCAAACTATTCAAGCTGTGCGCCAGTCCGAGGAGGTGTCCAGGCAGATGTCCCAGCAGAGTGAGGCGTGCGCAGCAGTACAGGAGATCGCACAAGCTAAATCATACAGGGGACGTCCACAATGGAAAAACAAAAAGAGGGAAAGTGGAGATCGAACAACAGAACCAAAATGTGGAAGATGTGGCAAAATACAGCATAAAGACCAAGATAAATGCCCAGCTAAGAGATCGACCTGCAACAAATGCAAAAAGGTGGGTCACTGGGAAATAATGTGCCACAGTAGATCAATCTGCTCTACAACGTCCACAGCCTGGATCTACTGTGCAACAGGCTGAACCTGCCATCTCTACAGACACTGCATCACCAGTTGTGCAGGCCTGTCCACCTCCTGCACAAGACGGACAGTTGTTCACGCGGTCCGGCAAGCTTAGTAAACCTGTGGTCAGGCTTACATTGTAAAACAAACAAAAAAAAGATAAGAGGAGTAGAAGTACGAATGCACTAATTTTGATGTCGCNTTTGTAAAAGGCCAAAAAGACACAAGAACTTTACACAACACGGTGCAGAAGGCAATTTATATCCAAGTGTTGTAAGAATAAAGCTAAAGCAAACTGAACTGTCATTTCTTCACACTGCAGGGACTTTCTGTGTCTTCTGTAGCTAATACTGTATTGTCATATAAGGACTGTTATTTCAGCAGTTAGAAACGACAGTTAGTCAGTGTGCCGTCCGTTAGGCGGGTTGTCATGGTAACGCCAGCTGAGTGATCTGTGTTATTCGGTCCTGCTGCTCATGTTATATGCTGTGTTGGTTCTGAGCTGGCATAAAGAAGAGTTCTGGTAAAAGCTGAACAAGTGTGTGGACATTCAGTTACTTTACATGGTGTCAGAAGTCGACGTTGGACACACGACTTCAGGAAAATGGACAAGTTCAACCCACCGGAGAGTTTTCCATTTGACCGCCCGACAGAATGGGAAGATTGGAAGCAACGTTTCAAACGCTTTCGGTTGGCGACAAAACTGAATAAAGAGGACGGCGAGGTCCAGGTCAGTTCTTTAATATACGCCATGGGCCCGGAGGCTGAAAACATTTTTAAGGCTTTCACTTTTGAGGAGGAGGATGATCAAAATAAATTTGACGTCGTGTTAGGAAAATACGACGAGTACTTCTACCCCAAAAGGAACGTAATTCACGAGCGCGCATGTTTCCACCAGAGAGTGCAGCGGCCCGGTGAGAACGTTGAAACGTTTATCAGAGCCTTGTATGACCTATCTGAACATTGTGACTTTGCGACACACAGAGAGGAGCACATTAGAGACCGCATAGTAGTGGGCATTAACGACAAAGAGCTGTCACGTAAACTGCAGCTAGAGTCAACACTCACGTTAGCCCAAACTATTCAAGCTGTGCGCCAGTCCGAGGAGGTGTCCAGGCAGATGTCCCAGCAGGGTGAGGCGTGCGCAGCAGTACAGGAGATCGCACAAGCTAAATCATACAGGGGACGTCCACAATGGAAAAACAAAAAGAGGGAAAGTGGGGATCGAACAACAGAACCAAAATGTGGAAGATGTGGCAAAATACAGCATAAAGACCAAGATAAATGCCCAGCTAAGAGATCGACCTGCAACAAATGCAAAAAGGTGGGTCACTGGGAAATAATGTGCCACAGTAGATCAATCTGCTCTACAACGTCCACAGCCTGGATCTACTGTGCAACAGGCTGAACCTGCCATCTCTACAGACACTGCATCACCAGTTGTGCAGGCCTGTCCACCTCCTGCACAAGACGGACAGTTGTTCACGCGGTCCGGCAAGCTTAGTAAACCTGTGGTCAGGCTTACATTGTAAAACAAACAAAAAAAAGATAAGAGGAGTAGAAGTACGAATGCACTAATTTTGATGTCGCATGTTGTCGCATGTTCCAAATGCACTAATTTTGATGTTATAATCTGTTCTGTTTGTCTTCCTGGTTATATATATATATATATATGGGTGCTTTTTAT
>JBBPBX010043240.1:0-16875 GCA_038048925.1 Garcialebias charrua | reverse complement strand
TATATATATATATAAACTTGTTATGAAAGGAAAGAGAAAACCAAAGTTTAAAAGGGGAGATGTCATATAAGGACTGTTATTTCAGCAGTTAGAAACGACAGTTAGTCACTGTGCCGTCCGTTAGGCGGGTTGTCATGGTAACGCCAGCTGAGTGATCTGTTATTCGGTCCTGCTGCTCATGTTATGCTGTGTTGGTTCTGCGCTGGCATAAAGAAGAGTTCTGATAAAAGCTGAACAAGTGTGTGGACATTCAGTTACTTTACAAATATTACTAGTGTCTTCTACACCAAACATTATCCCTCCGTTTCCTTTTACTGCCTGTAGAGAAGTCTTCCAGCTCTGCGTCTGATGACTCCGGACACCGAGGCCTTCATCCAGCAGAGCCTGCTGCCTCTGCCAAGCACCCAGCCTGCTGCCACAGCCTCCTCTGCCCTCAGCGCTGTGGTACTGCGACCTCCCCTCTCCTCCGCTGCCACCACAGGCACGGCCACAACCAAAACTACCGTCAGCCTGTCGCAGACACCCAACAGTAAACCTGGACTGGTAACGTTGATGCCCCTGACACTTTCAGATGACACACTTGGCATGTAGATGTGCAAACATGGCTTTTGCTTTAGCTGCTGTGTGTTAGTCATTCTTTCTCTGTAAATGTGTGCAGATTGTGCCCCAGCAACAGGGGACTGTGGTGAGGCCTCAGGTGACGCTGACTCAATCTCCCATGCTAGCAATCAGGGGTCAAGCTCCTAACCGCATACTTGTTGGTCAGGTGGTTAAACAAATGCCAGCAGGTGTGGGTTCAACAAGTCTTTTCTTCTGTGTATTTTACGCTTGTTACATTTATGTTTTGTACAATTACCAGATTAATAAACTACTGGATTGTTGCTTGTATGTCCCAGTGGGAGACAATTTTTTTTAAATGTAACTTTTCAATAAATTTGGACTTTAGCGTGTACAAAGTCAACTTTAACGACAGCTCTGTTCATCAGGCAGTCAGGATGCTAAACACTCTGCCTGCTCTACCCCCCTCCCATTTGAACTGCCTTAACACTAAAACTTTCTCACACATTACCACACAACACAAAGATTTTAACACTGGACTCTGTGTCATCAAACGGGTTATTCACTAAACTCTCGGTCATGTGCTCATACAGTTTGCACTACTTCTCATACTTGCACTAATGTTTGTATTACATCACTGCCTATAGTCATAATACTGTTTACATTCTCTGTTTACATTTATTAATACTGTTTACTTTTATTACTACTGTTTACATTTACACTACTCTAATATCTACACCACTGCTGATACATATACAGTGTGCTCTGAACGGTCTTATTTAGGGATGCCCAATGTGCCTTACTGCATATGCCACTTTTTGCCTCTATAACAACATCAACTACTACCTCATACATATACTGTGTACATTAACTCATACGCTGCTTTGCCACTTTGCAAATGTCAATGCTAGAAACCTTTAGTTTATTTTAGTTATACTTTTTATACTCTTTTTTTTATACTAGTATGCAAAAACTCAGGACAGTATTATGTTCATTAAATGTTTAATGTTTTAGTTTTAGAGTTGGTGTAAATTTTCATACTCTTATACCACTATGCAAAAACTCAGGACAGTGTTAGTTTTACTATTTTATGCTTATGTCTATTATTATATGTTTCAGTGTTTCAATGTTTAGATGTTTACTGTTGCACCGAGGGACTGAGAGAAACGCAATTTCGGTCCTGTGTATGTCCTGTACAGTACATATTGCAGATCTGACAATAAAGTTGACTTTGACTCAATAAATTTGGACTTTAGCGTGTACAAAGTCAACTTTAACGACTAATATAATTGATTCTTCTTGATAAGCTGCAAAAACTAACCTTTTGTCTCCATTTATGTTTTTTAGTTGTGAAACAACCGCTGTCTCTGGGGGTCAGAGGAGGGCTCAGTCAGGCGTCTGTTTTTGATGCTCAGAAGAACAATCTGAAGGAAGCGGCAGGAGGAACATTCAGGTTTGTGGTTTTCATATGCCTGTTGATGCCTGTCGATGGCTAACGTTTTATGGTGCCGTCCGTTCATCCATCTTTACTTATGTACGTTAACTTTCTTTTGTCCCATCCATAACTTCTGATCTGCTCAAGATAATTTAACAAAACTTCATACATTCCTGCATCACCACTAGTTAGTGTGTCACATACACTTTTTATCATCCCACCTCTAACGCCAAGGTCACAAATCAAGGTCAAATGTTAGACAAGGTATTTGCTTGCCCAGGCCATTGCCATATATGGCTGAATAATATTTTGTTGACAAGTGTACAATGTTCCGTATATTATACCGTGCCATACGGTACTCTTGTTTTATTTTTCATTGAACATCTTCAAAGGCCTGCTGGCACATAAAGTAAGGTTTTTGAACAGATTTCTCCATATCTAAGTTCACTCTGAAAATGTTTGAACACATAAGCAGCTCTCCGTTAGCTTGCTGCTCTCCGGCTAGAGAAAGTTGGAGGAACAGTAAGAGCTCATATTTACATGATGGTTGTGATAAATTTAAATTATTTGTCAAACTAATTGTTAGACTACTACTAATACTGGTTGCCCTTTTTTGCAAAAGTATGCAAAATAAAATGGTAAAAACTCTGTAGCTCGTTGTGTTTGACTCTATAGTTTTTTATTTAAACAGGGATGACGATGATATCAACGATGTGGCTTCCATGGCAGGAGTCAACTTATCGGAGGAAAGCGCCCGTATCTTGGCCAGCAGCTCTCAGCTTGTCGGCATGGTGACTCGGTCCTGTCCGGATGAGACTTTTCTCTCCGTCTCCTCGCTCACTCGGATAGCTCTGGAAATTGGTGAGAGAAAGTTACCGGTATGTCAAAATGTTCAACATTCAAGTTGGACTCATTCATTTTTCTTTTTCTCCACACTCACTTTTTGTTGCAGGGAAGAAGTTTGATGTCAACAACTTGGGCACACACGTGATTAACTACATATCCCATGCTACACAGCAACGGCTGCGGGTCCTCTTGGAAAAGGCATCACATGTGGCACAACAGAAGAATACAAGTTATAAAGTGAGGATTGATTAAGAGTTGGGTTCTTCAAGTTGTACGTAAATCATACTTATTTATTAGCTTTCAAAATAAAAGTCTTGACAAAAGGTACAAATGTAAAAACAAATCAAGAAAATACAAAAGTATTTAAAAAGCAAAAATACAGTCAGACAAAATATAGTCCTACCTAAATGAAGTCATGTATTTTGCTTTTAGTTGCTCTTAATCTCTCTTATTTTCTGTTTTCACACAACCCTTAGGAGGACGAGCGGTATGAGCAGGTCAGCAATGTGCGAGCCCAACTCAAATATTTTGAGCAGCTGGATCAGGTGGAGAAGCTACGGAAAGATGAGCAGGAAAGAGAGATTCTTATGAAGGCTGCCAAGGTAAACCGAGTATTTATTTATTTATGTGGAAAGGGTGTGATGCATAATGAATAAACCCTAAAAATTACAGCTTCTGTGGAATCATTCATCAAGTTACATGTTTTCTTGAGGGTATATTAAAAATATTAAGCCATTTTTAGTGTGATTATAAATTCACAGTGGGTTTTAAAAACGTTTTACACCCATTTTTTAAATTCCCACGGACTGGTTTGTACATTTGTAAATATTAAACTGGTCTAAAAGACCCCAGTCAGTTTGACACTTCATTTTGTTAGATATGTACAGGCATCCAGCTACAAGTTTGAACAGAATTTGATACTACAGTTGCTGAGCTGGTGGATGTCCCTGTCTAATATGTAATCTTTAAAAAATATATTTTTACTAAAACATTTCTGGATATGTACATGTAGAAAGTTTGAATTTGACCAGTTAAAAATGCTCCTGAAATATTCAGTTTTCCGTACTGGTTTATTTTAAATGGCTTGAAATCATTTAGGGAGCAAATGTAAAATCGAGGTTTAAAAAAAAATCTAAATTTGGTCAACAAATAATTATAAAATAAGCTGCTGGAAAATAAAAGTTGTTTCCTGTATGATCAGCATTTCACCTTTAGAAACTGTACACATTTGGATGGATGGATTTAATGTGACTTTAAACTGGCTGTTGATGCCACAGTTCAATTATTTAAAAAAAAAAAACTGCTTATTTGCTTGGATTTTAAAGAAGAATTTGGCAAAACAAATATTTTGTAACATTTTAGCTCGCATGAATAAATCGCTTTACGTCAAAACCACTTAAGCACTGTTCTGTTAACTATTGGAGCATGTCAATGTTATTCCAAACTATAATAAAATGAGTCATTGTTGAGAGATAAACTTTCCATAGTTTTAATTAAATAATAAACTAAACTTTCAGGTACATTTGATCACATTTTGTAAAATCACATAAACAAATTTTCATTGAAGTGAGTTATTAATTGTTACTCTATTAAGACAAAAGTTAATCTGATGTTACGGCACTCCAAAAGGCCAACATCTCAAGTTAACAACACTTAAACAACATTGTGTTACTTTTAGCATCTTGTATTACAGTGGGATGTCAACAGATGTCAATGCCTAAAAATAATATGTTTGAAGTTTGTATTTTAATGTTGTAGTCAGATAAAAAGTCTCATCTGCTTACATAGACTTAAAATTTATTGTGCAGCCAGTCCATTGGGGGAACATTTTGATTTTGTTTCAACTTTTGTGTAACGCTCCTGTCTAGTTGTAATATACAGTATGTTGAAGGTGTGGATTTTAAGTGTTGAGGTTTTTAGCAATGATGGTGTAGAGGCCAGTTTCATGTATGTTCACATCTGTTCCTTTTATGTTTTTATTTAATTTAATTTATTAACTAATACACTTCATGTGCGTAGCCAAGATTTTATGAGGGGTGGTTCGTTTAAAGGAAACGTGGACCTTGAAACAGTAACACGCCTCGGTGGTTCACTGAAAACGCGCCGGGTTACCGCTCCAAAGCTTTTCTCGACTCGGGTTCGAATCTCACCTGGTTGAACTTATTTTACGTTTGTCTTTTATTGGATAAAAAATAAATAAAAAGGAGTTTGTGTTAACCACAGGCATATTAACTCTTTAAATTATCCAATAAAAGACAAACGTAAAATAAGTTCAACCAGGTGAGATTCGAACCCGAGTCGAGAAAAGCTTTGGAGCGGTAACCCGACGCGTTTCCAGTGAACCACCGAGGCGTGTTGCTATTTCAAGGTCCATTTTTTTCTTTAAACGAGCCGCCCTTTATAAAATCCCTAGGCGGGACTTCATAGGCAAAGTGGGCGGTTAGTTCGAACCGAGCGAACCCCCCCTGCCTACGCGCATGCACTTAGACTGGATAATCTGTGTTTACTTATTGATGTCACCCACTGAAACTGTCTGTAGCTTGATTAGTAACTTTTATGACTTTATTATTTGGGATCAGTGTAAATACAGCTTTAACGAGGGAAATAAAAAAAGTACCCTACTTGCCGCCATACACGTCGCAGTGGAAAAAAAACATAAACGAGTCGCTTCGTCGTGTAAGTCGCATCTACTTTGCGTAACCGCTGACCACCTGGAAATGTGGGCCGGTGTTGTGCCAAAAATCGATTAACTGGCAAAATGGCGGCCTCGTGAGCATGCACGGGAGGACTTTAATAAGAATTTAACAAGATTAATACTTAAAAACAATTATTTGATTGCTTGAAATTATAGCAAAGGTGTGTCTCAGTTGAACTTTTCCTTTAAAAAAAAAAACCACTTTGATGGTCAAATCAGCTGCATTTCGCCGGGGCGGCGCTACGAAATGCAGCTGATTTGATGTTTGCTCCAGGAGTTCAGAGCGAGACGAAGGTGGCTTTGTATGGCAAGCCAAGTGTCTCATTAATAGCCACTTTTAACTTTTAATAAGACACTTGGCTTGCCATAAGTGCCCTCTAGTGGCTGCAAATGTTAGTGTTTAATAATTTTCATGTCAGAATGAATGAAATTGTCAGATCTCAGCCAAAGATTGGGTTACAAATATGGGAGGGGGCGTATATTAGTCACTTCGTTGTATTGAGTTGCAGGACTTGCAAATTTATGCAAAAAGTTTGACGTATATGGTGAAAAATACGGTAATGTAATTAATGAATTTGAAGCTGCAACACCTCCCTGGAGTGACTCAGCATTATTTAAACAGGGCTACAGAAACCTGGCAGGAGGAATCTTACAAATATAATTGCATAGATAAGGTCACAGTGTGATCTTGGGTCGTTTACATTAATATACAATTTCTCTGCTGCTAGCCAACAGATATGCAAACTATGAGTGAGTGAATGAATAAAATGGTCATTTTAATGAATTGAACATATCCATCTTGAAATATTAAAATGTCCTCTGCATTACCTGCAGTCGAGGTCACGACAAGAAGACCCTGAACAACTCAGACTTAAGCAGAAGGCCAAAGAGGTAATTATATGTTAAAATAAGTGTGTGAACAGTTGCTTTCCTTTGTGAGTGTGAATAATCTGTGTGGTGTGTGTTTTTCAGATGGAGCAGCTGAAGGAGGCTCAGATCAGGCAGAGAGAAGCCAACCTAACAGCTCTGGCAGCAATCGGCCCAAGGAAAAAACGGAAAGCTGACTCCCCTGTCAGGGGTGCAACTGCCGAGGTGACGAGTATGAGACCTTTTGCTAAGAAGCTCTGTGTTTGCATGGAAATGTTGCGAGAGATGAAATAAAAAGTGTGTAAAAGGCTAAGTGTATTTCTGGTGTTTGCTCACAGGGTGCAGGGTCAGGCCCCTCCCAGCCTGGAGGCTCCAGCGGAGCAGGCTCCAGACAGTTCTTTAGACAGCGCATCACACGGGTCAACATTCGGGACCTGCTCTTATGTTTGGAGAACGAGAGGGAGACCAGTCACTCACAGCTGCTTTATAAAGGCTTCCTCAAATAGCAGCTGGACTGAAGGCACCGGTCTCGGGCAGGGACTGTGAGGAAGCAAACCCCGAGCCTGGAGCCTTCCAGATGGCATCTTCTTTGATCTGCTAAATTATAAGACGGAGCTGCAGGAGAATGATCTGAAACACGAAGGAGACGTGTTTTCACTGAAGAGCCGGAGCAAACATGGGCCTTGACTTCAGCCAGCCCGTCGCCTCAGTTTGCTCTGCAGACACTTACACAACTCCACGTGTCTCACGTGACCAGGATCCTTTCACTTGCTACTGTTGTTCCTTGAATTGCCTTCTTAACCAGACAAGCCATACGCTTCGAATGTGTTGATTTATCAGTCCCAGTATTCTCCAGACTATGGGTGCTCTAATGTGTGCTCTGTTTTATTTTATTTTATTTTATTTATGCCATGCTCAGATGCTCTTAGAATTTTTCCCATCTGGAATTAACATTGAGTTCCCGTGGGTTGATTTTTGTTCTGACTATATTTCCTACACTTTAAATCTTTTCATTCCTTTTCTTTTCTCAAACATACTTTACAGTATGTGTATTTTTATAATGAGAAGGTATATTGTATATAAGTCATTCTTGGGTAATATTAGATGATAAATGCCCCTCTAAAACAGAATTGGGTCTTAATTTTATTATAATTTTTAAAGACATCTGAACTGCTGGAGAAGACAGCAGGATGTTCTCATTTTAAGAGGAGCTTGTCATGGCCAGGCTGTAATCTGTGTGCTGTATTGTTGCACTGGTGTTTGGATGAAATAAATAATCAAATAACCACAATTTTGTCACTAATTGCAGTCTTTTATATTTCTATGTGCACATTTTTGTATTTATGAGCAATGGATTGTTCATAATGAAAGACCTGATGAGCATTTAGGTTTTCTCACATTATCATTTTACAACTTTATTTTTTGTGCACATACAAATCTTTGCCTTTGTATTATTTTTATTTGAAATAATATTTAGATTTTATTACCTGAGATATTTGATTTGAATATTGTAAATACGGTAGATTTGATAACGTCAAGCACATTTTTCACCACCATTTGTTTATATACAGTATCAATATCTAAATATACATTTATTAGACTTTTTAATATAAATGATTGAGAATTATCTCCAACAAAACAAAAGTAACTTGTCTTAAACTTGTATTCTTCCAGATCTGCCATGATACACATTTTGTCTGGTTCCCAGTTTACAACAACACGTGAATTTAAAAAAAAAACATTGGGAGTTTCAAATATTGCAGCACTTCTGTTAAATGGTTGTATTAAACATGACAAAGCAACTACGGTAATTTCTCTGAAAAAGCATAAAAATCAGAGCTAATAAGCAGTTGTGTTAAAGAGTACCGGTAGTTCTACTTTGAGCTCGCTGCTTTTTATTAAAGCTCTTCAGAGTTCTCTAAGAAAAAAGGTTTACGAGTTCACGTCTTCTAAAATCAGGAGCCTGTTTGAGATGAGTCAGTCAAACTGAAAAGTTTTTCTCTTAACCTCAAAAAAATGAGTTTATTCAATAAACAAAACTAATATTTGGATATGACTGTTTCTTTGCTGTCTCTATGACAATCTGATTAGCTTTAAAGTAAACCTGACCAACTACATTTTTTCAGTATTAGTGTTCAACCATAGTTTCCTATTTTAACATCTTATGAAAAGGCTGCCATAATTATTTTTCATTATTTAATTATCACAGGAACCTCTGGACAAAAATGAATCAAACCAGCAGAAAGTACTCATCCGATGTACATCTGATTAACTTTAGGAAGAACCCAATTTCAAGATGGCTGCCACAGCCAACTAACTTTAAAACAAAAACAGCTATGTCACCTTTTTACAGATGTTGACCTCATTTTTTCTGTGTTAGTGGCTGAAACTAATCTGACTTGTTTTGTGAAAAATAGATTTGCTATTAGGTATTTGGAGTTAACTCTGTTAGCAAAATATCTCTTGAACCACTGAACATATAGAAACATTCATAAAACGTTTATTGGAGGTCTTTCTACAATAGGTTAGTGTTTGGAAGCTCAAGATGGCTGCCACAGCCAACTGACTTCAGAAAACACAAAAATAGCTATAGCTCAGTCAGTTTGACAGATACTGCAGTAAAGCTTTGTGTGGTTGTAGCAGAGACCCATTCACAACACTCCAAGATTAATTTATTTTTTATTTATTCAAACCTTTATCAGGAAATAACCAGTGAGATCATAAGATGTCCACGCCATGTGCAAGTGCTCCTCTTACAGCAAGATCCTGGCTTAACTTTTAAAAAATAACTACAGTATTGAGTCAGTCTGGTTTATTTATAAAACATCTCATGAACCACTGAACAGATTTCATTGAAACTTTTGAAAGTAATTGCTATATGTCCATCTACAGCTTATTAACTGCTGACTTGATCTGTTTTTCCATAAATAGTTTATTTATTTATAATAATAATAATATAAACAGGCAAGCAACCAGGTCCTTACATTTTGGTAATCCAGTCTATGATTATTAGAATAAATTGACTATACTGAGTTTAAAAAAAAAATAGATAAATTACACAATATGAGCTGCATCCATCCATTTTCTTCATCTTAAGTAAGGAGACCCAGACTCTCCCCAGCCACTTGGAGCAGCTCCTCCGGGAGAATCCCAAGGCGTTCCCAGGCCAGCCCAGAAGTCCCTCCAGCGTGTCCTGGGTCTTCCTCTGGGTCTTCCTCTGGGTCTATGAGCTGCAATAAAACATAAATACAGCACGGTTGCTGAATACCAAGTTGCCTTTATGAAACAACATCTCACCCTGCTTTCCCATATTGCTTTTTCATGGTAAATGTCACTACAAACAGTGTCAGTGTGTGTTGAACCTGAGGTGTAGAGCAAGGAGGCACCACAAGGGGGCAGTAGAGTCCCACAGCAGAACCACGATGTCCAACAGTTACCAAACCAGGCTGTTTGTATTAGACTTTATTTATTTTTTATTACCTGTAAGTTTTATTACTCTGTGATAAGAGTGAAAACTGACCAATTATCTTGTTTAAAACATCCATATCTGTAACCCACATTAATATACTGTATAACTTTACCAGAGACTGCTGCATCCTCTGCCTGACTCCTGCTGCTTGGAAGATCCAAAGATCTCCACACAAGACACATTCCCACAGATGGACATCCTGGTCAGGATCATGCCAAGCCACTTCCTCATGTTCCTTCAGACTTGGTGGATTTGAGGCTTAGACAGTTGTTTGTTCAGCTCCCTCTGCAGACAAGGTATCTTCTGGCTGTGGCTAAACTCAAACTGTAGTCTTGGTGGTCCCAACATCCAGGCAAAGCCAGTCTTTTTTAAAAGTCTCCTTCAATACGAGTTGTCAGGCTATATTTGCTTATGTTACACTGGGACACCAAACTCAATTCCACTGCCTTGTTTGATTTAGCATATTAAGAAGCTGCTGGCTGCTCACAGGATATTGTCTTTGACTGACAGCAGAGAAGATGAGTGAATATATTTCATACTTTATGAGATATTCTACAAGAGCAGTGTACATTTTATTTTTTTAACCAAGACCTATTTGAGTTTGGAAACAACTTCCATAGTGTTGGGGTTTAGAAACGTGTCCCTCTTGGATTCTGTGCGAACTCTCGATGCCCAAAAATTCATTTTGAAGAGAACTACATTAAGTTGATATCATTCAACGCATAGACAGAGAAAAGTGTTTGTTGGAGTGGTAGATGAAAGGCAGCTGTTAGTTTGGAGCTAACCTGATTAGATAAGATAAAAGCTACTTATTTAAAACCGGGAGAGTCCAGATCTATTGAAGTGGGGTTCTGTGGAAAGGGTTTGATCAGTTAATATCTTACCTGATAGTTCCTTGAATGCCCTCTGTTGGAAATATACACATCTCCAGGGCTTAAAGTGTAAACCAGTCAATGCCAGAATGCAAATGGTGGGTGGCAGAGGTTGGGGGGTGGGTGNAAGTATTCCACCCATGTTACTCATTCTATACTAATAAATAAATAAAAGATTCTTATGGGAATTATAGTAAAATAGACAATATCAACATCTAACTTGCTCAAGCAGTTCTCATTTGAGATTGTCATTTGTCCATAAGCATTTTTGCATTTAAAAATAAATAAATAATATGTTTGATGGTTTAATTTTGATAAGTATGTTCACTTTGCATATACTTTATTTCTGTTTTCCAGTGACAGCAGATACTTTCCTGGTGCAAGGCAACAAGCAGGAGCACCAGCTTTCCAATCTCAAGCCGAGCACAACCTACTCTGTATCCCTGTACGCCACCAAAGGACCCCTCACAAGCGGCACTGTCATCACCAACCTCCAAACACGTAGGTTTCCTTTTCACTCGCCTCCCCTCATCGCAGCAGGGAACCCAGCGCCTTGTGGTTAGCGCTGTCGAATCCCAGCAGGACACTTATCTGAGCCTGACTTAATCTTTTCTGGGTAGAATTCAGATGTTCACACTGCGTTTGCACAAATCAGCTTTGCAAGTGCACATTTGAATTTATATTAAAAAGTTTGTTATTGAGAACTCCTGGTGGGGTTTATGACAGCTTCCAAGATGATTACATGTGTAGTGCCTAAACATAACCCTGACCCACATGTTTTAACACAAACTCAACCCTATAACCATGAGCAACCGCAAAAACAACAAATACACTGTTGAAAATAATTGTTCTAATCTAATTAATATATAAAATTAATGATGTTTTGCTTTTTCAAGTTCAGCGTTTCCCAATCACAACAATTTTTTTGTACTCCAAACCACAAACGACAATGGATTTGCTATAATGCAAACATGTTGACTAATTAAGATAAACATTAACGTCTTGATTGCTTTACTTGCATCATTAGCAGCATCTTTCTTAGGAGAAAAGTTAGAGATGAGGTTATTGTTCCAGTTTGCAAGAGCTGCAAACCTTTTTCATGAGTGCTTTTAAATAAAGAAAACAAAACAGCTATGTCCCCCAAGGAGCGCCAGAGCTACCTGTCCTGCACTACAGCAGAGATGCATTACTCAAAATGGACGCAAGCTCCGACAATTCATGGGAGCTTGGCTGTAGGAACTTTAAGACCCGTATAAGGTCCAGAGGGGGGAAAAACAGCACACACACATTTACATGTACTAGTAGTGATGTGTATTTAGTTTCTCATATGGATTTGAATGCCTCCAACATTTAAACAGATGGTCTCGTTGTGTTATGTAATTCATTTCGTCCACTGTGATGAAGACAAACAAAAGAAGCACTTTTCAGGCCTGTTTAGTATTACTCATACATACAGCTGTGATGGATGGTGTGAGGACAAAGATATTGTTCTGCTGTGAGTATTATGTCATATTCAATCAAGACAAAAAAAAATATACCAGTGCTGCCTTCCCTGAGCGGAGGGGATTGTTTTTTTCTCGGCACATAATTCGGAAAAATGAAAAGTAAATCAAAAGTAGATCATTTGTCTGAATGAAAATTATTAACAGAGACATCACCTTCTTTTTAACTTAGAACTGTACTATGAGTATTTATTTCTTCTAATAAATCTAGAATTGTACTGTCAAAGGTCATATACACATTAGTAGAAGTTACCCAATAATGCATTAATTATTCACCATGCTATTGCTACAAAACATGAATAAGCATGTAGAAAAAAAACTGTACAATCTCCATATTTTGCACATTCGACAGGCCCCCTCACTGTCCATTTTTAAAACCCGTTTGAAAACTCATCTATACTCATTGGCCTTCAACCCAACTGAGACTTGATTTTACTTCATTTTTATTGGTATTGATTCTACCTGTTTAACTTGTCATTTTATTGTATTTTAAATTGAGTTTATAGTTCACTGTGTGTTAGTTTTGTAGCTCTGTTTTTATGCTCTCTTTTATCTTGTTTGTATTTGATGTTCAGCACTTTGTTTCAGCTGTGGCTGTGTTAAAGCGCTTTATAAATAAAGCTGATGATGATGATATTTGCATTTTAAGAATAATTCATGTGTTGGCGAGTTCCGGGTAAACTAAAAACTTTTGGAAAGGACGTGTTTTCTCCCGGTGACATGATGTCTTTAGCAACATCTGTGCAAATGTCAGTGATAGATGTCAAAGTTAAAAGGTCAGCCACAAATCGTGGCTTTAAAACCTCCTCTCGTCGGAATAGATGGCATTTCCACCAAACAGCAGAGAGTGGAGAGAGGACGAGGAAAAAGGATGTCTCATCCTTTCAGTCCTATTTTTTGGTTGTGTTGAAGTTCTTTGTAGATCCCCGAGTCTCTTAACCGCGGCTCAGAGTGGTTTTGTTGTCTGGCCTCTATGCCTCAAGAGCCCAACAGTGAGTAAGACAGCATGCCTGATATTTAAGCTCTACGGGTGGAAAATAACGGATTTTGCTTCAGGTGTCTCTAAAGGCCTGTAGGCTGGAGAACTGGGACTTTTTTCCTTCTGATGTTTCTGAGCCTCCCTGTTGAGTGGTGCTTGGTATGGCGATAAAGCTGTAGCAATCCTTGCTTCAGGCAACTCCATACTGTCCTCATAAACAGCAGATCACCAAACATTGACTATTGCTGCAACAAAACCATACATTTCCTTTTTTATGGGTGTGTTTATCATATTTTTAAGAAGTAGCAGCTTAGGAAAATAAGTGTTGACATTTTTTTATTACCTTCATTTTCAGACTAATATTTTAGGTTTTTGATTTTCACTTTGTTTTAAATGAACAAAAGTAAAAATTGAAAAATTAAAACTTTTGTTTTTACATTAGTACTGTAGTAGGCTTTTCAATAGTCCTGCACTGTTTGTACAGACTGCCTGCATTGCAAAAGATGAACATCAAGCACTGAGCTTGAATGAAATGTCTATTTAGTGTTGAGTTAGAATAGATGTACAATTCTGGAGCTTCAAGTCCAAAATGTTCTATTATTTTCCATTTTAAGATGGCTTAAGTCTATAACAGAGGTTATAGCTCTGTCTGCTTTGCTAAACTGAGTTTTCAGAAACTAAATGTCTTGGTCAGACAGGCAGAGTGGAAGTCAGGGTTCCCAATAACATTAGATCCTCAGTTCCTTTGTGGATTGGGGGGAAATGCTGGTGCGGCACTCCCCTATAGGTCTTAAAGTAGAGCAGCTGGGTAAAGGCCATTCTTTATTGGAAGACACAAAACAAGCTAAAGATTTGACTAAAAGGACCTGATTTGAAGAAAAAAAAAATACAAAATTATATGCCTCAGTGATATATAAATAAATAAATAAATAAGGATTTTTAACAACCCAATCAAAACGCTTTTACTTTATAATTCAATTCCTTCAACAAACGTGAGGTTGGTGTCATCATTTTCTGATCTGTCTGTGAAAATAAATTAGAAACAAGACAGCACAAGAAAAAAAAAATTTGAACATAAAAAGTTCAAAATTAGCCTGTGAGTAAAGTTCAAGCAATGTAAAAGTCAGATTTAACATAAAAAAATAAAATAAATAAAATAAAATAAAAATAATAATCTCATGATGCAGAGAACAGAATTGTGTGTATCCATATATTTAGTTATTAAAAGTATTAATGGTTTGTTCTGTGTTAGCCTCTGTTCCAAATTAAGCAGTAGTTGCTTAAGCCTTATAGCTTATGTCTTATGTTTTAGGTTGGGTGTATTTTTGGTAAAATATAGCAAATTATATTCATTTTTACTGAGCCCAGCAAACACTGTTACCACCACAGTATGCTGCTGATATTATCCAGATCAGAAACAAACATCTGTCTAGTAGGTTAATCCAATAAAACATATATTAGCATAGAAACATTTATTCAGCGAACCAGCAAATACTCAGTGACACTTCTATCCAAACCGTTTATGAACACATACAATGACACGTTTATGCAGCATTCCAACATATTTTTCAATGGCATCTTTTATGTTGTTTAAAAATGTCAGCGTTAGTAAGAGTACAAGTTGTTCCAAAAAAGATGAAACTAAATCATCTTAAAGCTAAAATGAAAACATTGTAAATCATTTGACCTTGCTGGAATTCAATTGACCTGGAGCTTTATGCTTCCTCTGTCCTGGGTTACATCAGTACATGTGCTGAAAATGTATCCATAAGAAAGTGTGTTAAATTTTACCCCAATCAAAAACCCTGGCTAAATAAGGATGTCCGCACCCTGCTGGCAGCCAGGGACACTGCATTCAAGTCTAAAGATACTGAGGAGTTGAGAAAGTGCAGGAGAGAACTGGATGATGGCATAAAGAAGGCCAAAGCCGCGTATGCACAGAGGATCGAGGGACAGTTCACCTCACATGATCCAAGGAGCATGTGGCAGGGCATCAAATGCTTAACAGACTACAAGGGCAAAAGCAAACAATGCCCCAGGGACCCATCCCTGCCTGATGCCCTCAATAAGTTTTATGCACGTTTTGATGATCCAAACAGACCAACTAGCACCAGACTCACCTCATCACCAGACGAGGAGCACCTCAAAGTGACCGCAGCAGAAGTGAGAGGCAGTCTCAGAAGGATCAACCCTCATAAAGCTACGGGTCCAGACAACATCCCAGGGAAAGTTCTGAAGGAATGTGCGGACCAGCTCTGTGAGGTGCTGGCTGACATCTTCACCACCTCACTTGCACTGGAGTCAGTTCCCACCTGCCTGAAGACCGCCACCATCATCCCAGTCCCAAAAAGCTCCACAGTGACTGGTCTGAATGACTACAGACCGGTGGCTCTCACCCCGATAGTCGCTAAATGTTTTGAGAAACTGGTCATGTCCCACATCAAGACAGCCGTCAACATCAACGAGGACCCTCATCAATATGCATATCGTGAGAACCGATCAACAGAGGACGCCATCTCCTCCGTGGTCCACACTGCTCTCACCCACCTGGATCAGAAGGACTCATACGTGCGTCTGCTCTTTGTGGACTTCACATCTGCCTTCAACACCATGATCCCCCAAACTCTGATAGACAAACTATCCACACTTGGACTAAGCCCCTCTATTTGTAACTGGGTCTTAGACTTCTTAACAGACAGACCACAGTCCGTGAAGATCCACAACTTCTCCTCCTCCACCATCACCCTCAGCACTGGCTCTCCTCAGGGATGTGTGCTGAGCCCTCTTCTGTTCACTCTGCTCACATATGATTGTATAGCCACACATCCAGGCTGTCATATTGTTAAGTTTGCAGATGATACAGCTGTGGTGGGATGCATCACAGATAATGATGAATCCAGCTACAGACAGGAGGTGGAACATCTGGAGAGCTGGTGCAAAGAGAACAACCTTCACATGAATGTGAAGAAGACGAAGGAGATGATTGTGGACTTCAGAAGGAACAAACACACCCACACCCCACTGTATATAGGTGGATCTGCGGTGGAGGTGGTCTCCAGCTACAAATACCTGGGTGTACACTTGAATGATAACCTCAGCTGGAGCAATAACACCACCAGCCTGATCAAGAAAGGTCATCAGAGACTCTACTTCCTCAGACGGCTGAGACGAGCCGGTCTGAGAAGCCCAGTCCTCACCTCGTTCTACAGGTGTGCAGTGGAGAGCGTCCTGTGCTCCAGCATCAACGTGTGGCATGGAGGCTGCACAGTTGCAGAGAGAAAAGCTCTGCAGAGAGTGGTGAAGGCTGCACAGAAGTCTGTGGGAGTCAGTCTCCCCACCATCACAGACATTTACACCTCCAGATGCAGAAAAAGAGCCACCTGCATCATGAAAGACCTCACTCACCCAGCACACTCACTCTTTGCACCACTCCCCTCGGGACGGAGGTTGAGGAGCATCAAATGTAGAACCACTAGACTGAGAAACAGCTTCTACCCTGAGGCTGTCAGACTCATGAATAAATAAATAATAAGAATAAACACTGCAAAATGTCACATCATACTGATACTGTACTGATCTGTTTCTTGTTGCTGCGTTCATCTGTGACCATCTGCTCATGTTCGTGCTGCTGTTTATAATGATGTTTTTCTAC
>JBBPBX010043239.1:14125-28010 GCA_038048925.1 Garcialebias charrua | reverse complement strand
GATTCTGGAGCTGAACAGAATCTAGTCAGTGACTGTGTGGTGGAACAACTTTCTATCCCTCTGGACAGTTTACATCAACCCCTCTCTATGACAGCGCTCACCGGTCAGTCCATTTCCACTATTTCCCATAAGATCACCTCTTTAAAAATCATTGTATCTGGCAACCATCATGAACAGAGTGAATTTTTTGTTTTTCATTCAGAGACCCCTCAAGTTATATTAGGATTTCCCTGGCTCAGAAAACATAACCCTCAAATTGACTGGTCTCATAACCAGATAGTTTCATGGAGTCATTATTGTTCCTCCAACTGCCTTAAATCTGCAATCTCCTCCTCTCCTCCGCCTTGTTATGAAGATGAGGTGGTGGATTTGTCATCTATTCCAACCAGTTACCATGACCTGGCCCCGGTGTTCAGCAAATCCCGAGCTCTCTCATTACCTCCCCACAGGCCATATGACTGTTCCATAGATTTACTACCTGGTGCTCCCTTACCTTCCTGCCGTCTGTATAATCTCTCTGGTCCTGAGAAGCAAACTATGAGGGAATATATTGACGCATCTTTATCCTCAGGCATTATTCGTCCTTCGACGTCCCCAGTTGGAGCTGGGTTTTTCTTCGTCGCCAAGAAGGATAAAACGTTACGGCCTTGTATAGATTACAGAGAACTGAACCAGATCACCATTAAGAATAAATATCCTCTACCTCTTATCGAGTCCATTTACGAGCAACTCAGGGAGGCTTCTATTTTCACTAAGCTTGACCTCCGGAACGCTTATCACCTGGTTCGTATGAAAGAAGGGGACGAATGGAAGACTGCCTTCAGAACCCCTTTTGGACATTTTGAATATCTAGTGATGCCTTTTGGGTTGTCAAATGCTCCTGCTGTGTTTCAGGCCTTGGTCAACGATGTACTGAGGGATTTTTTGTCTCAGTTTGTCTTCGTTTACCTGGACGACATCCTGATCTTCTCCAAGGACCCTCAACAACACACACAACATGTTCGGGCTGTTCTCCAGCGGCTGCTTGAGAACCAACTCTTCGTCAAAGCTGAGAAGTGTGAGTTCAGTGTGCCCTCTGTTGCCTTTTTGGGATTTGTGTTTAAGAGTGGACAGGTCTGGACGGACTCGGAGAAGGTCAAGGCTGTGATGGACTGGCCCACTCCTCTGAACCGCAAACAACTCCAACGCTTCCTGGGCTTCGCCAACTTTTATCGCCGTTTCATCAGGAACTTCAGTCAAGTTGTGTGTCCATTAACCAAACTCACCTCTTCTCTCCGTATTTTCTCTTGGAACAGGGAGGCTGAAGAGGCCTTCATCAAACTCAAGGGACTTTTTTCCTCTGCCCCTGTTCTAACCCATCCTGACACCAGTTTGCAGTTCATTGTTGAGGTTGACGCCTCGGACACCGGCGTGGGTGCTGTTCTCTCGCAGAGGTCCCCTGTTGATGGCAAGGTCCACCCTTGTGCATTTTTTTCTCGCCGCCTTTCTCCTTCTGAGGCCAACTACGACGTGGGAAATCGGGAATTGTTGGCCATCAAATTGGCTCTCGAGGAATGGAGGCATTGGTTAGAGGGGTCCAACCTGCCTTTTATTGTTCTCACCGACCATAAGAACCTTTCTTATCTACGGAGTGCCAAACGACTGAACCCGAGACAGGCCAGGTGGTCCCTGTTTTTCACCAGGTTCAATTTTTCTATCACTTATCGCCCTGGGTCCAAGAATGTTAAGCCTGATGCCCTGTCCAGACAATTCTCGTCTACAGATTCCGCCGAGACCACTGAGGCCATTCTCCCTCGCACCTGTGTTGTTGGTGCCACCTCCTGGGGGATCGAGAGGGACATCATTCAAGCTCAACAGACTGAACCTGATCCTGGTACTGGTCCACCTAATCGTTTGTTTGTTCCCGTGTCTGTGGTCAGCCAGGTCCTGCAATGGGTTCACTGTTCGAAGTTCTCCTGCCATCCTGGTGTCAATCGCATGACTTCCTTCACCAAGCGGCACTTCTGGTGGCCTACCCTTCCCCGTGATGTCAAGCGTTTTGTCGCTGCATGTGCTGTTTGTGCTCGAAATAAAAGCACCCATCAACCTCCTGCGGGTTTCCTCAGGCCCCTTGCTGTTCCTGGTCGTCCTTGGTCCCACATTGCTCTGGACTTCGTGACGGGTTTACCCCCTTCTGAAGGTAACACCGTCATCCTTACCATTGTTGACAGATTCTCTAAAGCTGCACATTTTGTTCCATTAACTAAACTCCCCTCTGCTCTGGAGACCGCTCACCTCATGGTCCAGCATGTCTTTCGACTTCACGGCATTCCTTGTGACATCGTCTCGGATCGTGGTCCCCAATTTGTGTCTCAAGTTTGGAAGGCTTTCTGTCAAGCCCTTGGTGCCTCGGTGAGCTTGTCTTCTGGTTATCATCCCCAAACCAACGGTCAGTCTGAAAGATGCAACCAAGAACTTGAGTCCTCTATTCGCTGTGTCATTGACAATAACCCTGCTGATTGGTCCTCTCTTCTCCCCTGGGTTGAGTATGCCCATAATACTCACACGTCCTCGGCTACGGGCCTCTCTCCTTTTGAAGCATCTCTGGGTTACCTGCCTCCACTGTTTCCCCACCAGGAGGTTGACGTGTCTGTCCCCTCTGTCCAGTACCACCTACGACGTTGCAGACGCATCTGGAGGCAGACCAAGGAGGCTCTTCTTCGGTCCCGTGAACAAACCAGGAGGTGGGCTGATCGTCGCCGTATTCCGGCTCCTCTGTACGCTGTGGGACAGAAGGTATGGCTCTCCACTCAGAACATCTCCCTCAAGGACACCTCCAGAAAACTGGGACCTCGGTTTATTGGACCTTTTCCTGTTGTCAAAATTGTTAACCCCTCTGCTGTTAAACTTCGGCTCCCTCGCTCTATGCGTGTTCATCCCACCTTCCACGTGTCCCAACTCAAGCCCTATGTGGAGGATCCTTTGAATCCTTCCGACCTCGATCGTCCACCCCCTCGTGTGGTTGATGATCAGACTGTGTTCACCGTTCGTCGACTCCTGGATGTTCGGAGACGGGGTCGTGGACATCAGTTTTTGGTTGATTGGGAGGGTTACGGCCCCGAGGAGAGATCTTGGATTCCCAGGTCCTTCATCTTGGATCCTGGTCTCATCACTGACTTTTTTGTGAGACATCCTGACAAGCGCCTTTGATCGCCTGGAGGCGATGTTTGAGGGGGGGTACTGTTGGGTTTGTGTTTGTGTGTATGTGAGAACTCACCTTGCAGTTGCTGAGTGTTGGAGATGGGAGTTCCTGGGTAACCAGCTGTTGCCAATCCGGTTAACGAGTCCAGCTGCTATTTAAGCCTTGGTGGAGGTTCCAGTCTTTGCTGAATCATTCAGTCACCTTGGGTACTGTGAGACAGCCATTTTAATGTTCTCCTTTGTGAACTTATGTTTAACCAGCTTATGTCTCCCTGTGTTTTCAAGACAAATCTGTGACTCACCTCTGGAACCCAAACTGGACAAGCTGCCTCCAAACTGGACTCCTTCTCTGAGAAAACTCTGTCCTCCAGCCTGACACTCCTCCACCAGCTGCCACCTGCAAGACACTACTTGGGACTCTTGGATAAATACAAGGAATTACTCACCTGATGGACACTCACCTCCTCCCTCTGGTCTGCCTCCTCCAAGTTCCTTCTGTAAGAGAGAGACTTAATTAAACACTAAAACTGCAATATTCCCCAAACATCATCATTAATCTTTTTCCCCCTTTCCTTCCAGGAACCCTGACTTCCTTTACCCCAGCACTGTAAATAAACTCACTTAACTGATTACCTGTGTCTGTGATCCTTCTCAGCCTTGGTCTGAATTTGAGTACGTTTTCAGTAATTGTTTACAACATTTCGTGCATGAAGGCCAAAGTTTTTAACCTCCCAGAGAGAACAATTGCAAACAAACAAAAGTACACTTGTGTTATAAGAAAGAAAACTCAAATGTTTATTTTTTCCAAACCAAAAATGTGAACTATTCCAAACTACATTGTCCCTTTCTTTAAACTTAAAAGTCCAGCTTGAACATAAATCAAATTAAATATGTGTTTTGCCATGATTTCTAGCTTTCAAATACAAGTACCTGTACAATACTGTCATTGTAATGAGAAATTTAAGTTGGCTAAATAAATCTCCATTGCACAAATGAAATCTTTCAAGTTTTATTAAAAATGTCCACAATTCTTAAATCAAATCCAACAAAAGAAGCTGAATAATAAATTTGTGACCCATCACATCAAATAGGTTTATTTTTCAAAGTGGTTTGCGTAAATTTAGATAGTAAATAAGATGAATGAATAACTTATCAAATGGTTTAAATTAAATATCTGAAATAAAATCTTCACACCAAATATCAAACCATTTTCCTGATTATTAAGACAATACGATGAATTTGTCAGGATGATCTAAGTAAGAAAATGTATTTCTAAAAGTCAGTAATATATATGTTTGCTTGTAGGTCATTTTGACCAAATTTGACTTTAACCCCTGTTTGATGATGTGATGGGTCACATATTCAGTATGAAGTTCTAGTAAAACTAACCCTCTTTCAAAAACAAGGGGCGAGTAATCTGGTGATCCGACATAAATACATTCAGATAATCCTCCTTTTTAAAACATGGAGCGTGAAATCTGGTGATCTAACAAAATACTTTCAGCTAATCCTCCTTTTAAAACATGGAGCGAGAAATCTGGTGATCCAACATGTGTTCACATATAAACAACTTCAGTGTTGTTTCAGAAACAGTTCTCAACCATCATTAGCAAAGCAGATCCATCATAAACATTTCTCAACCATCAGGAGCAATTGGTATCCATCATAAACAGTTTTCAACTATCATTATCAAATCACATCATCAGGAGCAATTGACATCCATCAGAAACATGTTGCAACCATCATGTATGAAAAACCAGTGCCTTAGTGTACAGTCCAGGAACTTTAAAAAGCTAGAAGCAGCACAAAAAAGCATAGAAAATTCCCTTACTTTGATTGAAGTTGAGGTAGACAGGCTTATTAGGTGGTTCTCATGTTCAAACATGGATCAGATGGAACTGCTTAGCCATTGAGCAATGATTCAACCATGAATGATGCAGTGTTTCCCCTAGTTAACTTGCCATGGCGGAGTGCTCATCTCATCCATGATTTTTGTTGACGGGGGACGGACACGTCTGAGTGCAGCTTGTAGGGGCAGGGGGCATTCAGCACGAGGGGAGAGGCAACGTGAGCGCTCCCTTTAGCTTTTTAGCTAGAGAGCCTGTATTTTGTGCTGCTAGCTTAGTGCTATGCCAGTGCTGGGTGGGTGGGTCAAGTTTGGTCTGGTAGGCGGGGTGCTCAGTTCTGTTGATGGGGTGGCGCACCCCGCTTGTATAATGGTAGGGGAAACACTGAATGATGGGTACATGGGAGTCCAGATGTGAGTTCAGGTCAGGTGTGTGGTCTTGATGAGAGCAGGTCTGTCCATCAGGTCAGGTGTGTTTTCCTGTTTTGGCAGCAGTCATTGATGTGGATACATGACAGGGTTAGGCACAAGGTGTTGATGTACAGGTGATGGATGGAGAGGAGCTGCAGGAGGTAGTAGGATGGTGAGCAGAGAGCAGAGGACACAGGTCTTCCCATGAGGTCAGGCGTAGCAGGTGTTGTCTGTTGAAAGAGACACAAACATGAACATGTGAATCCAAAAAAGCTAAGTCTGGTCCTCTGGACATTCAAAAAACAATCCATCGTCAGGCTGATGGTCCTCCTTGATCATGTGAGCAGCTGGTTTCGGCTGTCATCAGCCAACTGGTTGATCCACTGTGGGAGGGTGCTATTTATAAGACTGAGCTGAACACAGCTTCTCAGACTGAGGAAGTCTTTCGGACGAAAGACGAAACGTTTCTACAGTTTTTTTTTTTTGCTTTGTTTTGTTTTGTTTTTTGAATGTCCAGAGGACCAGACTTAGCTTTTTTGGATTTTTCTACCTGGATTATTGAGCATGCATCAGGGTATGAACATGTGAAGTTAAAGCAGGGTCATGACCTACAATAAAAACAAAAAACACCGACAGAAAACAAGTTAAACTCACTGTTAGGCACAAGGTGTTGACGCACAGGTGATGGAGAGGAGCTGCAGGAGGATGGTGGGGAGAGAGCAGAGGACACAGGTCTGCCCATGAGGTCAGGTGCAACAGGTGTTGTCTGTTGAAAGAGACACAAACATGAACATGTGAAGTTAAAGCAGGGTCATGACCTGCAATAAAAACAGAAAACACCGACAGAAAACAAGTTCAACTCACTGTTAGGCACAAGGTGTTGACGCACAGGTGCTGCAGGAGGATGGTGAGGAGAGAGCAGAGGACACAGGTCTGCCCATGAGGTCAGGCGTAGCAGGTGTTGTCTGTTGAAAGAGACACAAACATGAACATGTGAAGTTAAAGCAGGGTCATGACCTGCAATAAAAACAGAAAACACTGACAGAAAACAAGTTCAACTCACTGTTAGGCATAAGGTGTTGACGCACAGGTGATGATGGAGAGGAACTACAGGAGGATGGTGAGAAGAGAGCAGAGGACACAGGTCTGCCCATGAGGTCAGGTGCAACAGGTGTTGTCTGTTGAAAGAGACACAAACATGAACATGTGAAGTTAAAGCAGAGTCATGACCTGCAATAAAAACAGAAAACACAGACAGAAAACAAGTTCAACTCATTGTTAGGCACAAGGTGTTGACGCACAGGTGATGATGGAGAGGAGCTGCAGGAGGCAGGAGGAGAGAGCAGAGGACACAGGTCTGCCCATGAGGTCAGGTGCAACAGGTGTTGTCTGTTGAAAGAGACACAAACATGAACATGTGAAGTTAAAGCAAGGTCATGACCTGCAATAAAAACAGAAAACACCAACAGAAAACAAGTTCAACTCACTGTTAGGCACAAGGTGTTGACGCACAGGTGATGATGGAGAGGAGCTGCAGGAGGCAGAAGGAGAGAGCAAAGGACACAGGTCTGCCCATGAGGTCAGGTGCAGCAGGTGTTGACTGTTGAAAGAGACACAAACATGAACATGTGAAGTTAAACGGACTGTTACATGTTCATGAATCTGAATCCATCCTATAAAAAGGAGTATGAAAAAGCCTGAGGGAGGCCTGAGGTGCTGAGAAGCCACAGGTGGTGTGAAGAGAGGCCCAAAGTGGTGTGAGCAGAGGCAAACGGAGTTGCTGCAGATGTCGAGGCCCAAGTTGAAGTAGCCACGCCAAATGAGATAAAGGAGACCAGTGACGGGACCTGCCAGCTTGGACAATGTTAAGCCGGGATTGTGCGAGTCATGCTGAACAGGCTTGGGAAGGGAGGAGGATACTGTAGCAATGAAAAACATGGAGGAGATGAAAAAAAATCTCTGAACTTCATGTCTTCTGAACTAACTAGGTTTGCTTCTCTGCAGGAACGATTGATTGAAAATACATGAAATGACAAAAGAACTACCAGGTAGCTGAATCAAAGCAAAGAGTTGATCATTTGAAACAATATGAAAGAAGATATGATTTAGTCATAACTGGACTAAAAACAAAGCAGAGATCATATGGATGGGTTGCTTCAGGTGCGAAGACAATAGAGGACAGTCCACAAGAGGAACTGACAACACGAGCCCTATGCAATATTGAAGAGGTTAGACTCATTGCTTTGTAATATTTAGCTTCAAACATTATTTTTACCACATCTGTTTCATTATGGATTTAATATCTTAGTAAACCTTTAGTTAACACTAGTCACCCCATCTCTGAGGGAGAGCCCATCAACCCTTTGGACACTGTTCTATGTGACCAAATGTTCTGCATGTTTTAGTTGTATCCCTGTTTAAAACAATACTCAGATTAGAATGTCATTAAGTTTAGACTTCAGACGGTTTCTTGTATAATGAGCATCAAAAATCAGTAATTTGCGCAAAAAAAATCTGTATTAATCACACGTGGGTAGGGTGGAGGTGCAAGCAGACCGCAGCTTTACGGGGGGGGGGACGCTCTTTTAAAGACGTGTTTATGTTTGACTTTCATTTTTTTCTAATATCACAGAGTTCTCTGAGTCAGCTTCAGGTGCTTGTAGTTAATCATAATATCTTCAAAATTTAACCAGGTGTTTCAGGATAAAACAGTAAAAATATTTTTTTTTCTGTGCAGAGAACTTCCTCTGTTATAATTTTTTCACATAAAGCTTTCAATTGAAAACACTAAAATGACAAAATGATGTTTAAAAACCTCTTTCCTCAAAAAGTATTCAGTCCTAAGAACACTAAACTGTAACTTTTAATAAGGTCATGTACACAGATTAATTTACATCTTGTGTGATTTAAAAGCATTGAAACATCTGGTTAAATTTAGAAGATATTTATGATTAATTACAAACACCTGAAGCTGACTCAGAGAGGACTGTGATTTTACAAAACATGAACGTCAAACGTAAACACGTCTTTGTTACAAGACGTCCCCAGCCTGCACAATTGTGGTCCGCTTGCACCTCCACCCCATAGGCTACTGATTTTTTGCGCAAATTACGGATTTTTGATGCTCATTATACACGTAACTGTATGAAGGGGTTGACATGTGGACTCTTAAGTCTTAAAATGTAAATGCCCTTAAACCTATTAAATCATTGGGCCACTCTTGGCAGCAACAACTGCTAATAAACTGTTAATAATACAGACCATCATTTATGAAGTACATATTGTGGTACTCCTGTTATCTTTGTCTCATATTTAAATATGTTCGGAGAACTGAAACTTTAAATGTGACAATTGACATGTAAAATAAATAAATTATATACACATACAAACATACGGAAGCGCATTGCATTCAACCATGAAAATATTTTTTTGGAGCTTATGTAGTAAAAACGTGATAATTATGTAGTAAAAATGTGATAATTATGTAGTAAAAACGTGATACTAAGTAGTAATAACGTGATACTATGTAGTAAAAACGTGATACTATGCTACTCAACCACCTTCCTGGGTGTGTGTGTGCATGTTCTTAACAAACCTGAGCATCACTTACACACGAAGGGCATGGAGAAGCCCCATGTGAATGCTACAGGACACTTACAAGGCCTTAATGATGTAAGTTCAGAGATTTGTCAACAGTTTGGTGTATTTCTTTAACTTTGACCTGTTATGTTGTTGCTCTGAGGTGTTAGTAACTGTAATTGGACTATTTCGTGTAATGTCACACACGGAGATTCTTTATTGTTGTTCGCAATGGGATGTGTGCAGTGCAGCGAGATTATGTACACAGGGTCCCAATTACATAAAACAATAAAATGTAATAGAAAAACGGTAACATATAAGATATGAACTAAGTTAAAATTTCCTTAAAATACAATAGGCACTAACTTGTTACTTGTTCTTCTGTTACTTGAGTGTTTACATTTTAATAATATTGAACTGTATGAAATAGTAAGTGTAATTACACATCCGCGCCAGTAGGGGCAGTGGCGCTGTTATTGTCAGACTGAGCGCGCAGAATAGTTTTTTCACAGAGTAAGAAGCCACAGCAGCGCATGAGAAGTTTTAGAAAGTGCAGTGAAGATACAGCATGGAGAAATATTTAACAGGGATGAAAAGAAAGGCGAAGACAGACGAAGATAATAAGAAAGCGTATTTAGCGCTTGGCTTCACTGTGACAAAGGTGGGAGATGAGGAAAGACCGGTGTGTCTGTTATGTCTTAAAATATTAGCAGCGGACAGCATGAAGCCTAATAAATTAAGACGTCACTTAACCACATTACACCCCAATCACGCTGATAAGCAAAGTATTTTCAGCATAAATATTATTATATAAATAATCCAAAGAAGAAAAAAAAAAATCATTCAGACCAGGTTGGACTCAAACCTGGGTCATCTGCGTGAAAGGCAGCGTCTTAACCATTGTCCCATCTGACATATGTGGAAGTCTGCAGGTCTACTCTATTTAAAGGAAACGCTCCTCCTGAATTAGTATCGCATTTTAACTACATAAGTATCACGTTTTCACTACATAGTATCACGTTTTAACTACATAATTATCACGTTTTAACTACATAATTATCACGTTTTCACTACATAGTATCACGTTTTTACTACATAGTATCACGTTTTTACTACATAGTATCACGTTTTTACTACATAGTATCACGTTTTTACTACATAGTATCACGTTTTTACTACATAATTATCACGTTTTTACTACATAGTATCACGTTTTTACTACATAGTATCACGTTATTACTACTTAGTATCACGTTTTTACTACATAATTATCACGTTTTTACTACATAATTATCACGTTTTTACTACATAAGCTCCAAAAAAATATTTTCATGGTTGAATGCAATGCGCTTCCGTACAAACACCGCATTACCATTGTAAATTTCATTTTAAATTATTAGTACAGAATACTTATATTAGCTACTTACAAAGCAAATATGGCTCACCTTATGTGTCAATGATGGCTGGGTCCAGGCCTGTGGGAAGAGAGGGTGATGTTAAATCAATGGCCCTCATGCATGTTTGTATTTTTATCCTAAATTTCTCCTACTTTTGTTCGTACGAAGCGTTCGTACGAACATGCCACGTCAGATTCAACAAACCCTTCTATCCTCATGAGAAGTGTGTAAACGAGCTGCGTAAATTTAATGAATCCCACCTGTTCTATCAACCTGCGCGTGCTCGCGGAGAGGTCATTTACATAATTCCCACCCCTCAAAACACCATATAAGGCCACGTTTCCTGCCTTTTGACAGCAGGAAGTGTCCATTCATTCAAAATCGAGAAGTAAAAAGAAGAACTTCACGCGTTCGGAGATTGAAGGTCGCGCTGTGGCGCACCGCTACCGCCCCCCCCCGCAAGTGTCGGATGTGTTTTTGAACAAAAGCATTTTAAAATGTCTCGGAACTACAGTTCTTCATATTAATATTAGTGCATGTTGTCTCCCGTGGGTCGTACAGTATCAGAAATCAAGAATAAATGGTTTGATCTGAAAATGGCTTCAAGAAAACCTCACGCCGCAGCACGCTAGACAGGAGGTGGTCAAGAAAGTCTGCGCTACCGAGATGGATGGAAAATTAAATGCCATGCGCACCTTGCGCAAGGCCCGTGCGCCACGCGCGGGGGGCGCACAGTGGTTGGCGTGGGGCACGGGGGCACGGTGGTCGGCTCGGGGCACGGGGGGGGGTGTTGAAGCCGCTTTATTTTAATTTAACCAATTTGTGTCGTTGCATTTAATTTGTTTTAAACTCAGAATATTTTCTAAATAACGAAATATGAGTTATTAGTGAAGAAAATCCGTCTGGATGACGGCAAACCGACTGCTCCTAAAATATACGACAGCTCTGGACCACACGTAAATTTTGTTCATATCTGAAAAAAATCTTAGGATACGAAAACATTGTTGGATGCCACAAATGATCCTAAATCACTCGTACGCACAGTTTAAGAACAAATCTGTGAGTACGAACGGTTCGTGCATGAGGGCCAATGTTCTTACAAACATTAATCACTTCACAATTATATATTTTTTGTAAAAGGCAGCCGATGGAGTCTTAACGTTAACTGTCGAGATAATGTGCGTTTTATATCATTATGTCACCTGTAAGCAGCACAAGAAAACTGGCTTCATCAACATCTCACACAGTGATTAGCTCAGTGGATTAAAATTAGCCGCTACCACACAACGTTAATGCAACAGTCTATCATATTTTCTTACCGGACAACGCAGTCAGCCCTGGCAGCTAGCTAGCTTTTCCAACGCAAGCTGGTGTTTTTTGTTTTTTCCTCTGCCACTGGAGTTTCAGGCTAGGACCTAGCGTTAGCAACGAAGCATTCTGCTATATGGAGGCATTGATTACAAAATAACCACCACCCCCGAAAATAAAACACCACCTTCCACACAAGCTGAAAATGTTATCGGACTACAAGCACCGCAGATTTTTTTTCTCCCTCCAACAGAGATTTAGGCGACAGGACAAGCGGCTAGCACTACTAGCATTAGGCTAGCAATGAAGCATTCTGCTGGAGGCATTGATTACAAAATAACCACCACCCCCGAAAAAACCCCACCACCACCACCACCTTCCACACAAGCTGAAAATGTTATCGGACTACAAGCACCGCTGATTTTTTTTTTCTTCCAACAGAGATTTAGGCGACAGGACAAGCACCCGGCACGAAGGCGGGCCGGCATTGCGGTTGTGGCGGGGTGGGCGGCGGCAACTCTGGACGTGCGTCAGGCACTTTCCGCAGATCTCCCAGGCTGTGGTGCCCGTCGGGGTCCCGCGTGAGCGGGGCTGCCCCGGCGGGTGGCCTCGGCCGGCGCTCAGCAGCTGACGTAACGTAGCGCTCTGCTACCGCTCACACCGCGGGACTATTAACAATATATATAACTAGAAAACTAACTCGTGCGTTTAATCATACTTAAAAAGGGAACCCTGTTCATTTTAAAAGATAACTGCCATAGTAAATAACTTACTCTTCAATTTGAACGTCGTCCTCAGTCGATGCGGGAGAAAAATGGCTGCCAGTTGCACGTGCTGCTCGGCTGTGTGAAAATTTACGTCATGACGTCAGACGCAGGATGCCACAGCCGCAAGAACAACATTGATCTGGCAGGTGGCAAAGGGAACGTTTGTTTAACGTTATAATAACGGCAATGGGCAGCACGGTGGCACAACTGGTAGAGCTGCTGCCTCTCAGCGAGAAGGTTGCCAGTTCAAATCCCGGTCCGGGGCCTTTCTGGGTGGAGTTTGCATGTTCTCCCCGTGCATGCGTGGGTTTCCTCCAGGTACTCCGGTTTCCTCCCACAGACCAAAAAACATGCTTGTTAGGCTGATTGGTGACTCTAAATTGACCCTAGGTGTGAGAGTGGATGGTTGTTTGGTGTGAGTGAGACAGGTCCCTCTTGTAAATGAGTCCCCGTGACTCAACGAGGCTAGCCTGTATAAATAAAGGTTGAATGAATGAATGAAAGGTTAGAACGTTATAGGTTTGTTCAAACGTTAGTCAAAACCTTTAAAGAATGTTAAGAACGTTGTGATCTAACAGAACCATGTAAGAACCATACCAGAACGTTAGTTTAACGTTCCCTGTTACTTGGGAATATCAGTTTTAATTTTTTCATAAAGTGCTGAACTTTTTGGCTGAAGTGTTGACGTGATGATGTCGTAATGGGGCTCAATAACTTTAAAGCCGGCGCATAAACAACATTCAGACGTAGATCCAGAGCTTTAAAAACTCCTACAGTTTGTGTTATTGATCTGGACCGATCTGAGTTACCTGAAGGTTGTTTAAATGCAGCTGCTGTTCGGTGTTTACAAGCTGCTTTTCTTGCTTGTAGAAGAGACGTACACATTTGGATGACGTCGTTTTGAGTCCGCTAACAAGTTAGTTGCTGCTGCAGATCCAATCTTCGTGAAACAACGTCCACAAAAAGCTTTGGATGTGCGCTCGTCTTTTAACAAGGAAGCCATAACGTTCCCAGACAGCAGACCGCAACGAGAAGCTAGGCTGCTAAATGCTGCGCGTGCTGCAAGATAATAGTGCCGTGCTGAAACACGCCTAGGAATTTTACTTCCGCGGCGGATATATTCTCCCGTTAATAACGTTTAATGTGTGAAAAAAACGGTACGCAGGTGGACCGAACCGAACGTGTCGTACCGAAACGGTTCGGTACACCCACGTGTACCATTACATCCCTAGTTTTTACACCTGAACCTTTAAAGAAATAACTCGTACAAAACAACAGCGTGAGATTTTGAGCGGCTCTTTGCAAAGAGGGAAATTCACCCTGACAATCAGAATGAACTCCAACTTTCTAAGATTTGAGTCTGTCTTTTTTCAAGCGAGTGACACAGAAAACAATGA
>JBBPBX010043239.1:0-10617 GCA_038048925.1 Garcialebias charrua | reverse complement strand
CACCACCACCACCACCACCACCACCACCACCACCACCCTTATCTAACCTAAACCATAACCACAATTTGCCTAACCCTAAACTTTTTCCAAAACTCTGAGTTTACTCCAAACCATTATCCTAAATGTAATACTTTACTTTGAAAGGAACTTGATGTTGTCCCCAGAGAGTGAGGTATGTGCTACACGTTTGTGTCCTCGTGTTATGAGTAACCCAAACACAAAAGGCAGACTCACTCGGCCACAGAGGCTCTCAGTAAACTGAGAGTTACCTCACCTGGCCCAAACGGACACCAGTGAAATATTAGGGTAATCATGGGTGGTGTGGGAGGGAGGAGGGGCGACGTAAAGAGCAGAAGGTGGGCGTAAGAAGGTCAGTCAGCTAAACACAAAGTTTATTCAGCTATACACAACACAAACCAACACATTTAGTGCTGTATAAAGGGATTTTTAGATTTGTTTTTAATGTGATGTGAACAAATCTAGGTTGATAACTATCTGACTGCAGGGTTTTGAACATTGGTGTTCCACAGGGCTGTGTGCTATCGCCACTTTTATTCTTTTTATGAATAAACGAGCTGTGACATAACAACAATGACGTCACGTTAATTAAGTATTGCTGAGGATCTGGTCCGAGTTGCTGGTCTGAAATACTCCAACAGCCCTTCCTACTCCCAGCCAGCCGCTTCGAACATTATCAACCAATAAAAAAATAAAATAAAATAAAACTCCCTCTCAGTGTTCAAATCCCGTCTGAAGACCCATTACTATTCTGTCGCTTTCAACACCAGTTGATCTATGTTTGGTTGTTTTATTTATGATCTGCGATGTTCTTATGTCTATTTTTCTGTACTTCATTGTTGTGTGCTGCCTGTTGTTTGTTTGTACAGCACTTTGGTTGGCCTTGTCACTGATTAAAGTGCTCTATAAATAAAATGTTATGGTATGGTAATAAATGGCCATTATTAGTTATTATCATCTGCCCCAATTTCCTTAATTTTGGGAAATCGGCCAATGTTTGCATGAGAAACCGATTTTACAGATTTTTTTAGTTTCAACAACAATTGTCTAAACTTCATTTATATTTCAGAGCACTACCTTGTGACCATTTAAAACAAGTTTGTATTGTTTCTAGAACATTTATTTATTCATTTCCATCCATCCATCCATCCATCCATCCATCCATCCATTCTCTTCCGCTTATCCTGGGTCGGGTCGCGGGGGTAGCAGCCTGATGGTACGTCCACACCTAGCAGCGTTTCAACTTCCAAAAAGCTCGTCACGCACGCAAGTGGACGCACTGGACCCACAGTGGTGTCCAGACCAGAACGCGAAACTGCGGCGGTGTGGCGGCGGGGTGTGTGGGAGGAGCTTACCGGTATACCGAGTTCCTCACTGCACTCCGCCAGGCAAGGAGCTTTTTATCTCTGTCTCTGTAGAGCAGACTTGACTGGTCGTGAAGGACTTGTCGCGAACACACAGCTACAATGAGTTTCTCTTCCATAGTTCACGACTTCGCGGGTTTTTTCTGTGTCCCACAAACAATACGTCACATAGTTGCGCAATACCCGTCCCCTCGTTTCCGCGTCACATAGGGACTCTCCCCCTCTCTTCTCCCCCCGACTCTCCCTGATCAACCAATCAGGGAGAGTTGAACGGCGTTTGAACGTTTGAACGGCAAAATCTTCAGCATGTTGGAGGCGTGCTTTGGAGGCTGACGCGGGTTCACGTGCACGGAAAAACGCTTTCCAGCACGCTCAACGCGCACGTGACGTGACGCCCGACGCCAAGACGCGCCTAGAGGCGCGTCCCCCATTGACTTTGCATGTAAACTGGACGTTCCTGCAGTTGAAACGCTATTAGGTGTGGACGTACCATAAGTAGGGAGGCCCAGACTTCCCTCTCCCCAGCCATTTGGAGCAGCTCCTCTGGGGGAATCCCAAGGCATTCCCAGGCCAGCCGAGAAACATAAGCCGTGTTTCCATCAAGGTTTCTAGCTGCGCATTTTGAAGTATCGCAGCAGAAAAGCTTAATGGAAACGGCAAAATCCGAATTTACTTCCTCAAATTCGCCAAAAAGTTTATACGCTCGCTTGAGGTGGTTTTTGGGATCTTCGAAAATGAGCAGATGCGCAAAACGACAGATGGAAACAGATTTGCCGACTCAGTTCTGCCGTAGCGAACATTCACGTCACGTGACGTTCAGCTGTTTCCGCTCCGGACAACATGTAACATCGCTAAAACTAGTTGGCATGACAGAATAAATACAACTTGCCCGATAGCAACACGTACCTGAAATATTCTCTCCATTTTGACGAGATGTGTGGCCGGGTTCTGTTTTCAACCGCTACTTCCTGTTTACTGTAGACATGCGCAGTGCTGACGTCTGACGTAATGACGCTGACGTCTGACGTAATGACGCTGTGCGTGGCTTGGTAGATGCGCTACAAGCCAGTAGATGGAAACACTTCTGCTTCGCATTAATTTGTATTTACATATTTGCGAGATTTCAAAAATTAGCTCAAAATTCGAAATGAAAATGGATGGAAACACGGTTATAGTCCCTCCAGCGTGTCCTGGGTCTTCCTCTGGGTCTCCTCCCGGTGGGACATGCCCGGAACACCTCACCAGGGAGGCGTCCAGGAGGCATCCTAACCAGATGCCCGAGCCACCTCAACTGGCTCCTCTCGATGTGGAGAAGCAGCGGCTCTACTCCGAGTCCCTCCCGGATGACTGAGCTTCTCACCCTATCTCTAAGGGAGAGTCCAGACACCCTGCGGAGAAAACTAATTTCAGCCGCTTGTATCCGAGATCTCGTTCTTTCGGTCACAACCCAAAGCTCATGAACATAGATGAATTCATAGAATTCATTTAATTTATTAATTTCAATTTTAAAACACAAAGACAAAAAAATACATGAAATGAAAGGAAGCAGAATATTGTTCAAGGGTCTGTTTTTCAACAAAATAAGATTGAAATTTGAAGGCGCATTGGACAACATCCAACAGTGTTGCTTATAAAACAAAACCGGTATCGGCCAAAATCGGAATCGGCAAGCCAGACTTTGTAGAAATCGGTGATCGGTGATGGGCCAAAAAACTGCAATTGGTGCACCCCTAATTATTACCCCCATACGTAGCGGTCAACCTACCCCTCCTGTACCTCCTAGTAGGTTTAAAGGTACGTTGTTAGCATTGGTAGCGATGATAATAGGCTCCGTTTTTAGCTACGTGTTTAGGTTTATAGTAAAGGGTCTGGCGTTAGGTTTAGGGTCTTGGTTAGATTCAGGCACAAGGGTAAGAGGGTTAAGTTTAGGGTTGGTCCTCTGGGTCAGATGTAAGGTTAGGTTTAGGAAAAGGGTTTTATAAGCTGAACCCCCCCCCCCCAAAAAAAAAGTCGCTCTCCTGGCTCATAGATCGGCTCTCTGCCTGCTCAGACCTTCTGTTATAAAAGGACAGGAAGTTGAGCAGGTGGACTGAATTTAAATACCTCGGAACAATAATTGATAACAAGCTGACCTTTGACCCCAACACTGACCGTATTAACAAAACAGCCAGACACTGTCTCCACCTTCTACACAAAGAGCTTTAATGGGAGCAAAAATACCTTGCAGTTGGTGTACAGGATGAAAGTGTTGTTTCCTTTAATATTGTCTCATGGTATGGGAACGTCCTAACCAGAGACAGGAACAAGTCGTCCCGGGTGGTCAAACTAGTCAGTAAAATCACTGGTCATCAACAAATGCAACCTACAGACCTGTACAGTCAGGTTCAGGTTTACAATGATCCAACTGATCCACTGCAACCATTATTCAGACTGGTACCATCAGACAAGACTGCTGGTTCCTCGGGTAAAGAAAAACAGGTACAAAGAGTAGTTCTCTCTGCTGAGTGTCCTTGATGGAGCTTCACATGTTGTCTGCTGAGAGTTTTTTTAAATAATATTTTAAACGTATCATATTTTTTATAACTGGTTTTATGTTTTTAATGTATCACATTTAAAATTGGTGTTAGTGGGTTAGCAAAGCTTTTTAAAGTTTTTATGACATTTTTAACTTGTGTTGTTTTTGTATGTATGAGCCAGATGTCAAAGATACATCTCCATCTCATGAAAAGCTGTGGACAATAAAGTTATACAGTATTGATAGATTGATTAGTTGAGTGATTCATTGAAGGTGCATATGCAACTTCACTTTTGCACGAGACAGGTGTTTACACTGTTGCTCGTTTTTCAGCCAAACTCTTTGTGCATACCGTGGCTGCCAAAATATTTAGCTGAGTCCACCATGAAGTTGTTTTAAACAGACTTTTTTTAAACCAGTTTCGTTACCTCCCAAAGAAAAGCGTTTTATTTTTTACATTTGTCATCACTCAGTTTAACTAGTTGTTGTTGTTCTGGGATTAGACTAACAAAGTTGTGAGGTACAGGTAGTCCTCGACTTACGACGGAGATCCGTTCCTGCGCGGCGACGTAAAGCGAATTTCGACGTAAGTCGGAACATACGTCCAAACTTCACCTTATACGTACAGTACTGTATTTTACCAAGCACTTAGCCTATCCTAACACAGTACGCTACATAATTATCAAAAAACACATACATTTGAGAGCCATAATGAAGGGAAAAAAGAGTTAATTTCCTACTGGAATGCTGGTGAAGCTGTTTCCTCTGTTCTTCCGTCCTTCCTCGGTATTCTCCATTCGTTTACGACGTAAAACCGCATTCACGCAGTTTTGTTTTGTTTTTTGAAAGTCCAGAGGACCAGATTTAGCTTTTTTAGAGAGTACAAGGCAGTATTTCCTCGCCGCTATGTTTAAAACGTAAAACCGGAAACTGCGTAACTCGGCTTTTCAAAATAAAATCTTCAAAAAAAATTCTGAATTTTTTTTAAATGGGAGATGCGTGTTGTAACCGCGAAACGTCGTAAGTCGAGACCGTCGTAAGTCGAGGACTACCTGTATGGCTGATAGCACATGCAGCAACACTTTGTGCAGTTAAAGAAAAAAACTGGTTCATACATAAATCTTACAATTTTTTTTGATGTTGTAACAAAATGACCCCTGCTCTCAGTAGCTGCTAGCTTGATTGTACAATGAGAATTTCTCTAAATTAAAGCTGCAGTATGTAGCTTTTTTTATGAACATATTTCTTCACTCTGTCACTACCTCCTGACAGACTGATGTTAGCCAGGTAATCTCTGAAAAAAATTTAAAAAAAATATTGTCCCCTTGCTTCTCCAGGTGGTAAATAAGCATTTCTAAAAAGAAAAGGTGACCCGCCATTTTCCAGCCAATAAAAACAGAGTTTGTAACCAGCCAATAAAAACAGAGCTTGAATTTGAATCAGCCAATAAAAACAGAGCTTGAATTTGAAATTCAACAGACCACAAGGGGGCAGAGCCACATATGGCTCTGAGGGGGAGGGATCAGAATGCTTTGCCTGTTGAAAATATTTCTAACTGCTGCAGTTCTACAGAAACTGCATACTGAACCTTTAAGATTACCTGCGGGTGAAATACTGACTACTCAAAAATACTCCACACAAGGGATGACAATTGGCAATGACATCTGATCATTCAAGAATGATTTATATTTTCCAAATGTATGCCCTTTTAAATTTAGATAATTTATTCTTAATGTGATGACATGCTGCAAAGTGTTTAAATTAACTTGAAGTAAATGATTATGACAGAGGTGAGGATGAAATAGGATTTGTGAGCACGCAGTTATCTCTCTGAGAGCGTTATATCTTGTGAATGGCATTCCTGCAGCCCCTGAAGGTGCACCCCTGCACAAACTTCAGCTTCGTCACTCAGCGGTGATAAAGCACGGACCAGAGCGTAATTAACCTCGTCTCACCTCAAATAAGTCTGACAACAGGTGCGTTTAGTGCGGCGGTGGACAAGGATCGCTGCTGCAAGAGTCCTCATTTGTGCGATAACGTTGTCAAAGGCTAACTAACTCAAGGAGAAATGGAGGCAAACATCCAGACGCCTTTTCAAATGTCAATCTGAGTGGCTGTTTGGCATTTAGTCTGCAAACCAGGGAGGTAATATAACCTGATTGCAATCAAGCAATTCCTATTTCAGAACTTTTCCCAGCCAAAACATTTCAACAATTGTGATTTAGTTTTAACTTTACAATGAACATATTGTTTTAACAGATAATATTTACTTTTTTTTTTACTTAAAAGAGACGCAAACAAGATTTTCTTTATAGTTTCCGCTGTCATTTTATACTAGGGGTGCGAATCTCTCAGTGTCTGGAGAATCGATTTGATTCCGATTTTTTTGTGTCACGATTCAATTCAAAATCGATTTTTGATTCAGAAACAATTTTTGTATTAAAATGGTCATAAATTTAGTTTCAGTTTTGTAACTGACAAAAAGAATAAACAACAATGCAAACATATAGAACATTTATTTAAAACAATAATTTTAAACTGAGAATATTAAACAACAATGTAAACAAATGGAACATTTATTTAAAACGATAATTTTTAACTGAGAATATTAAACACCAATGTAAACAAATATAACATTTATTTAAAACAATAATTTTAAACTGAAAATATTAAACAACAATGTAAACAAATGGAACATTTATTTAAAACAATAATTTTAGGTTCCTTATTGTATCAATTTTTTTGCATCGTTTGATATTTATACCAAAAATAGGAACAAATAATACAGGAATGCATTAAATTCTGTAACTTAAATAACCAGTATTAGCTTTTTGCTCTGTTACTTATAGAAGATTATTGTTTGAATTGATTGTTTGAACTTGTTTTGTTTTTGAAAAAAGGGGCAGATAAAATAAGATTTCTTCTTCTTTCTGCCACCTTTCATTTTATGTATTCTTTCATATACTATGAGATATGGTTTTATTTTCTTTATCTTTTGGGTTTTAATGTAAAAAAAAAAGAGAAAAAAATCGATTTTGGGGCTTTTAGAATCGATTCTGAATTGCCAGGACTAAGAATAGATTCTTCAAAAAAATCATTTTTTTTCCTGCACCCCTATTTTATTCATGGGCCCATTTTGTGGAATTTCATTTTCAGTGCGAAGCGTTTCACCCCCTGAACTCGACTCTGAAGGTCACGGATGCCGACACTGAGAAAAAACTCCTTTCCTTTCTGTCAGAGGGCACTGAGCACTCATGGCACAGACGCTCCAAATTTAGAGACACAACCCTAAGTACATAAAGCCTTTTATACCGTACGGCGAACAAAAGTCTCATCCTGTCCAGACAGCAACCCACTAATCTCTGCAAACTGAAGGTAACCGTTTAGTTTCTGTGGTAACGCTGTGTGTTGTGGCCCTCTAAAGTAGAGGCTGCACAAAGATTTAGGGATTTAAATTAGTGTTTACATTGCAGGGAAACAAAAAATACAGTCTGACACGGTCACTTCAAAAGATGTGGTTCCACTGCATCCTGGGCTCTTCGGGGATGATGGAATATGTAGAAGACGAACTGATTCGTATTTCTTTATGTTAAGCCACAAAACAGCAACAGCAGAAAGACTTTTATGAACACAAACGGCTGCGGCTCAAAAGCCTCTGAGTTTGTTTTTTTTTGTGCATGAAGGTTTAGTGCATTTTGTCAGAATGGCTGCAGGTTCGAATTCAGATTATTTTAATTTATTTTGAAACAAACTCAAACGTTTGTCTCCGTGGAGCTCATGGGTCACTAAAACTATTACGTTTGCAATTCACTAACAAATTTGTGTGTATAAGTGCTGAGAAGGTATCAGAAAACTGCCAAAATGAAAGTAGTATTTCAAAAAAAGGCAGCTCTGTTGGCACAATAATAATGACAGAAAACAGGGCGGCACGGTGACGCAGATGGTAGATCTGCCACCTCTCAATGAGAAGGTTGCCAGTTCAAATCCTGGCCCAGAACCTTTCTGGGTGGAGTTTGCATGTTCTCTCCGTGCATGCAATGGTTTTCTTTGGGTACTCTGGTTTGGATGGATTGCTGCCTGGATGTATAGTCCCATCTGAAGCTTAAGTGAACTTTATTTTACCTCTTTCAAGGCCAGTCAGCTCGTGGTGAAATGGCCGCTTGTGGCTGGTGAAAGTATGGCAAGCTATGTTGCCATATAATTGGATTGCCAGCCATGCGTGTCCGCTAACGCAATTAAAAGCCCAACACTGACCCAGCCCGCACGCACATTAAGCACATTATTATGGCCGGGCTGGGCTTCGGGCCCGGGTTAAAAATAACAGCTCTACTGCACATGGGTTCTACTAAGCACAAGAATCGTAACATTTTTGTCTTTATAAAAAAATTATTTAGTGACTGAAAACACCCCACAAAATATCCTGATGCATACTCAATGATCCAGGTAGAAAAAAANATACTATATATATATATACATATATATATATATATATATATACTATATATATATACTTATATATACAGGTAATCCCCGACTTACGAGCGCATCGACATACGAGGTTCCGGACTTACGAGCTCACTAACGAACAGTAAATTTGTAAAGAACATACAGAAAATACAGCACTTTTATGTGTTTTTAGATGAAAGTGTGTTAGCTAACCGTTTGGAAACAAGTTTCTGAGCATGTTTATGAACTAGTATGAACGTTTGTGATGAAAAACGAGTGTTCGTAGTAGCGCTAGCATAAATTTTCCGACTTACGACCGAAAATCCGGACTTACGAGCAACACGTGTTTCGGGTTCCGACATACGAGATTTCGTGTTACGAGATAGTCGTAGGAACGGAACTCGCTCGTAAGTCGGGGATTACCTGTATATATATATATAGTATATATATATATATATATAATATATATATATATATATATATATATATATATATATATATATATATATATATATATATATACAGGTAGTCCCCGACTTACGAGCGCTCTGACCTACGAGCATCCGGACTTACGAGCTGGCAAATTTTTGGAAAAAACGCAAAAAATACTGAGTTTTTCTGTGTTTTTTCACCACAGTTCGTTAGCTAAACATGTGGACACACGTTTCCGATCATTTTTATGCACTCATAAGCGGTTTTTCGATGAAAAACGAGTGTTTGTAGTCGCGCTAGCAAAACCGTTCCAACTTACGAGCGAAATTCCGGACTTACGAGACACGTGGCGGCCGTTCCAAATTACGAGATTTCCATGTTACGAGCGCCTCGTTGTAACGGAACTCGCTCGTAAGTCGGGGACTACCTGTATATATATAATATATATATATACTTATAAATATATATATACATATATATATATACATATATATATATATATATATATATATATATATATATATATATATATATATATACATATATATATATACATATACATATATATATATATATATATATCATATATATATATATATATACTATATATATATATATATATATATATACATATATATATATATATATAGGAGCCAAGATGGTGTAGTGGCAGGGCTTTTGACTTGGAACCCGAAGGACGCGGGTTCGCGTCCCGGCCACTACACACCTTGGGGTGTCTATGAGTGCACATCTAATTCTCCAGCTCCCCGGGCGCTTTCTATGGCTGCTCACTGCACCACCTGGTAGGTGGTTGGGTTAAATGCAGAGACGAATTTCGTCTGTGTATGGGAAACATACGCAGATGACAGGAAAAGACATTATTATTATTATTATTATTATATCAGAGAGTCAGAGTCAGAGTCAGAGAGAATTTATTGTCATTTGCACCGCATGTAGTACATGTGTTGAAAACGAGATTATGTACACAGGGTCCCAGTTACATCCAACAACAAATGCAAGAGAAATACAATAATAACATCTAGGATTAACTAAGAGAGACATCACATCGGCTAGTAATACACTAAGCCCTAATGTAGTAGAAAAACATCATTATAAACAGCAGCACGAACATGAGCAGATGGTCACAGATGAACGCAGCAACAAGAAACAGATCAGTACAGTATCAGTATGATGTGACATTTTGCAGTGTTTATTCTTATTATTTATTTATTCATGAGTCTGACAGCCTCAGGGTAGAAGCTGTTTCTCAGTCTAGTGGTTCTACATTTGATGCTCCTCAACCTCCGTCCCGAGGGGAGTGGTGCAAAGAGTGAGTGTGCTGGGTGAGTGAGGTCTTTCATGATGCAGGTGGCTCTTTTTCTGCATCTGGAGGTGTAAATGTCTGTGATGGTGGGGAGACTGACTCCCACAGACTTCTGTGCAGCCTTCACCACTCTCTGCAGAGCTTTTCTCTCTGCAACTGTGCAGCCTCCATGCCACACGTTGATGCTGGAGCACAGGACGCTCTCCACTGCACACCTGTAGAACGAGGTGAGGACTGGGCTTCTCAGACCGGCTCGTCTCAGCCGTCTGAGGAAGTAGAGTCTCTGATGACCTTTCTTGATCAGGCTGGTGGTGTTATTGCTCCAGCTGAGGTTATCATTCAAGTGTACACCCAGGTATTTGTAGCTGGAGACCACCTCCACCGCAGATCCACCTATATACAGTGGGGTGTGGGTGTGTTTGTTCCTTCTGAAGTCCACAATCATCTCCTTCGTCTTCTTCACATTCATGTGAAGGTTGTTCTCTTTGCACCAGCTCTCCAGATGTTCCACCTCCTGT
>JBBPBX010043238.1:17036-28010 GCA_038048925.1 Garcialebias charrua | reverse complement strand
TGGACCGACACAGACTGAAGGTAGATGTCATTAAAGTTCTGCCTGTCCCCAAAACAATCGTGCTTATCTGATATTCGGCTCCTTGACTGGCCTTGACAGGCCGTCTTATCTCAACACGCCTGCAGAAGTTTTGTAAACCTAACGCTCTCACCCCTCCCAACTCTTCTACTGAGGAATTCCACTGACTTTTCAGAGGAGCCCAGCTGAATAAACCTTCCGTCATCATTTCAGGACTCTGGCCGTCCTCGGCAGCTCCCCCGCCCCGAGTGTGCACAGATCTCTCCAGAGGGAACTACTGTATATGAACTGAGGGATGTTTTCTGAACTCTGCAGTGCCTCTGCGGGCTGGCTGCTCTCCGCCTTTACGACCGCGTACGCAAACGCTGTGTCGCACAATAAACTGCCCGGTGCCGGACTGTTTTGTATGTGACACCAATGTATTAAATTCCCCTTCTTCATCCCTGATCTGGCCTTTTCTTTTGATTTTTTGCCAAAAGGCAAGTGATTTCTTCCTCCTCCGTTGACACCATGACTGCAATGATGAGAAATGAACAAATTTGTCACGAGCGAATTAAACTCAGGTCCAGTGTAGCTGCGAGAGGTTCTGGATATTTCCTGGTGTGCTGGTCTGATGTGTGGGCTGCAGGACCAGCGCCCCCTGTTTTTTTTTTTAGAACTTTTTATTAACAACACATAAACACAGAACACTGCTGCGGCTGTGGCTGCCAGCACTTTTTTTTGTGACCCGTCAATCAATTCAGTAGGCATGTCAGCAAATGACCTATCAGCAACCTCAATGTCAACACTCCTTGTCTGTGGAGCTGCGCTGCAGCTACTCAGCGTGGATACTCAAATATGATGTCTGAACCCTCTGCGTACGTACGCGTGAACGTATGTACGTGGGAGTATACTGGGGCCTTAACAATGCTGTTATTGCTAGTATCACTCAGCCCTCTGTGACTAGCAAACAACCATCAGGTTGCTAACAATGCTGTTATTGCTAGTATCACTCAGCCCTCTGTGACTAGCAAACAACCATCAGGTTGCTAACAATCCATCGTTAGGCTGATGGTCCTCCTTGATCATGTGAGCAGCTGGTTTTGGCTGTCAGCAGCAAACTGGTTGATCCACTGTGAGAGGGTGCTATTTACAAGACTGAGCTGAATACAGCACCTCAGACTGAGGAAGTCTTTGGGATGAAAGACGAAAAGTTTTTACTTTGTTTTGTTTTTTGAATGTCCAGAGGATCAGACTTAGCTTTTTTAGATGTTTCTACCTGGATTATTGAGCATGCATCAAGGTATGTTGACTCTTATACTTTTCGCTCACATGCTTCTTACTGTCCCTTTTGCTCGAAATGAATTGTGTAAGAAGGTTTTCATTCCCTCTGCTCCCTCTTCTTGGAACTTGCTATCAGAATCTCTGAGATTGACATAATTAATCTCATTCAGTGCTTTTTCATCCAAACTAAAAGTTATTGAGGCCAATTCAATGACATGTACCGGTACCCGTTTTTACAGCTAGACATTTTTTTAACTGTGTAAAAAAAAATGTGTGTTGTATTTGTTGCTGCCTCTTAGTGAGGACTCCATTGAAAAGCAAGTTTTTAATCTCAATGGGTTTTTATCCTGGTAAAATAAAGGTAAAAAAAAAAAAAATGGGGGTAAATATTCACACAGATGACACCAAACAGTAACATGGTGTATTTAAAACAATCCAACCTGGTTTTATTTCTACATGTCATAGTTAAATTACTTTGAATTAAACTATGCTACATCACATGATGTCTTTTATTTTGTACAACTGGAGAGCCATCCGGTTTTTACCGAATAACATTTACTGAGTTTCTTTCTAAAACATTTCAGCAGCACAAGTGACAGGAAGTTGTAGTTCGACTTTGTCTTGCAAAGTGATGGGTTGTTTGTTCTGGTCGATGTAAATTTGTGTGTATAAAAGATCAGTGGTGGGGTTTAGGTAGATTGAATAGGCAAATAGGAAACTATGGCAAACTATTTTCATATGTGTCAGCCATTTTTGGTTTACCCAGAGAGGCTCTGGAGTGAAAGCAGGAAGATTTGATTAGCAATGCACTCATTATATCAAATCTAATTAACATAATGTACAACATTGCTCACCCACTCCAGAATATACAGATGAACCAATGATGTATTTTTCATCAGACTGTAACAAAAACCAATACAAAGGTCATTTCTGCTAACTACAATAACCTTACATAAGGACTTTATGTCCCAAGGTCTTTTCAGAGCGAAAAGGTTTTATATTCCTGTATCTGCTGGTTTAAGGCTCATTGTTTTATTGCACAAACCACTCAAGTTTCCTTTATACTTATGAAAATTATTGCTTTAATTCAATTCCAGCAATGGGCTCAATAACAAAGACCTCAAAGATGTTTTTATGTTGTTTTTTTTTTTTCTTTTCAAAGTGCAAACTTTAAACAAAGCTTCAGATGGTCTAAACTGAGAAAGAACAGCAACCTTTCTTTGTGCACTGCAAGAATAACACAAGTAGCACGACTGTTTCATAAAAAAGGGAAATCACACCCATACACAAACACAATATTAAACGGGAGCACCCAGCAGGAGAGTCGTCGTGCGGTCACAACTCTCAGTGAGTTGAACGTCAGCCATGTCCTCTTTTCAACACAAGAGGGATAATCTCAGAAGCTGACCAAGCAGCAAACAAACTCTGCGGGTGCTGCTCTAAAATCAGTAACGCTGCCTTTACCACAAACGGCACAGGCCAAAGGTGTGTGGAGCCCCTTAAATCAGCAAACAAGCAAAAATAAAAATAAAAACTGTTAGAGCTTCCTTTCGAAAGAAAGGTAAACAAGACTCATTTAAGGAAGAAACAAATATATACACCTCTAAGTTGACATAAACCTGGAATTAAATAAGATTTGAAGCAAAAAAGAAGAAAATAATCCCTGATACAGTGCTCTGAAGAAAAACAATGAAGAACACTACAATTACAATAGGTCCTTGCAGCGCTTCGCTGCTTCGGGCCTAACAAGTGGAAACGAGAAGATGCAATGCACATGTGAGTAGGAAACTGTATGTGGGAGGAGAGTGAGGGAAAAAAAAAAAACTCCAGGAGAGTGTGTGTGTATGATGCGAGTATGTTCCCGTGTCATGTGTGTGTTGGGTGTTACTGCTGGTAACCAGGCAGAGATGAAGTTTGTCTCATGAGGACGTGGGGGGAGTGACAATCAGCTATGAGTCTAACTACAGTACAGAATAACAAGAATCGCTTCGTGACTCAGAGAAAAACTAAAGCTCAGAGAAATCAGCCCTAGGATATAACAACATAATCTTATCTAAACTTTGCTGGAAAAGATTGTATACACTGCAGCTGCTGTGGTTTTTGGTGGTCCTGTTGATGGAGCTAATGAAAATGACTTCTGTTCACTGCAGGACTCCTGACGGTTTTTAGGAGCACTGCTCGGAGGAGACATTTCGCTTACAAGAATCCTCAAAGTGCTTGCACATAAAATCTTACTTCCTTATCAAGGAGACACAGACTGGTCTGCATTAAAAGGTAAGTGGTTAACATCCTGATGCATGCTCAATAATCCTGGTAGAAAAATCATAAGTCAGGTCCTCTGGATGGATTCAAAAATATAAAACTTGTTGAAATGTCTCATCTTTAATCCAAAAGACTTTGTCAGTCTGTGGAGCTGCACTTAACTCAGTCTTATAAATAGCTCATTTTCATAGTGGATCAACCAGTTTGCTGGCGACAGACAAAACTAGCTGTTCACATGATAAAGGAGAACCATCAGCCTATCGACTGATCGTTGGTGCTCTGATGACCACTTGCTATTCACAGGGGCTGAGTGATACTGGCAATAGCATGAAGGCCTCTGCCTTCTGTTTAATGAAGGATTGTTTCTTCGTTCCTCTCTCAAACCAACGTTCCTCTCTATCAAGGATGTGTGTATCTACAAGCTTGTCTTATGCCGGGTACCCACCTAAATTGTCAGAACGCACCTGCTGCCCCCTTTTGGCCGCTTGTCACGGTCAAGCCCCCAGTATAGCTCCGTGTTAGTCCGAGCGCCGCGGCACGCCGTGTGAGCGCCGCGGCACAAGCCTTTGATCGCGGGCGTGAATGCGCTAAGCTCAAATTTTACGACCGCCTACGCGCGCGCGTTGATAAACTGCCTCGCGTGTCAGCAAATGACCAATCAGCTACCTCAATTTGTCCCGTAGGTAAACGCTCCGCCCGGCTGCAGCTGCTGGAGCCTGCACTCCAGAGAGCTGCGCTTGCACAGAGCTATAATATGAACTGCCTGCGCGCAGCACACGCGAGTCCAGCGGCGCTGGGCATAACGCACAGCTATACTGGAGGCTTCACACTGGGAGACACTGAGACGCGTCTCATGACGCGCACTGGGGGGAGGCAGAGGAGGGAGTCTAGCTCGTTTTCCGGGTCAGTTGTTGTGTTTTCATGCTGCTGGCAGATAAAATCAGCAGCACGTGACCCCCGTTCCTACTGGAGTGGGTTTTCTACGAGCCGAACTGCAGCTCCGACAGTCTTTGTTGAGATTAAAACGTTTTTTTTTATGTTTGGGGTGATCGTACGCTGGAGCGGACAGTAGCAACTGTAAAAATTCCAAGTTTCTTACCGGAGTCTGGTTCCAATTCATGGAGGCTCGATGGGGTAAGTTTAAAAAGTCCAAAAAAAGTCCCGTTGTCGTTGTGTAATCACATAGCAGAGGCTCTCCCGATTGGTTGTTGCGATGCGTCGAGCAACGTCGAGCCGCAAAATATGAACTTTTCGATCCGACACTGCTCAACGCGTAGGTTGCTTCGGACGCGCGTGCGCGGAAAGGAACTGCTGCGTGCCACTCAAAACGCGCTGCTTCACGATACGCCGCGCCTCGACGCGTCTCCACATAGACTTTGCATGTAAACCGGCCGCTTGTGGGTAACCGGCATAAAAGATATAAAAACCTGGATGACCCTTAATTTTCTGCTTTTAAACTCAGACAAGACTGAAGTTTTGGTTTTTGGATCCGAGTGTTATAGGAATACATTTTTCAGTCTTTCGCTCTCCTTAGATGGCATTAATCTGGCCTCCAGTTCTAATGTTAAAAATCTTGGTGTTACTTTTGATCAAGACATGTCTTTTAGCCGGCCCTGTGATGGACTTGCGACCCGTCCAGGGTGTACCCCGCCCCTCGCACAGTGATTGCTGGACATGGGCACCAGCGACCCCGTGACCCAAAAATGGACGAAGCAGGTAAAAGATAATGGATGGATGAATGTCTTTTAGCCTCCACATAAAAATAAATTTAAAAAACTTGCCAAAACGGTGCCTACCATATGTGAAGTAGGTTGACTTCAGGCACAGTTTCAAGAATTGACACAGTTGATCTGTGGAAAGTGTGGTGTGACCACGCTTTCCACAGATCAACTGTGTCAACTCTTGAAACTGTGACTGCAGCCAACCTACTTCACATATGGGGGGTAATATTAAAGGCAGAAACATGGGTGTGCTATGGGGTTTCCAGTTTCTCCTATTGTTGCCAACCTGTAAAGGGAGGAGGTAGAAAAGAGAGCCTTGACATCCTTTTCAGGGACACCACCGAGCCATTAGTTCAGGTATGTTGACAACACCTGGGTTAACATTAAATCTCAGGAAGTCCAACATTTTACTGATCACATCAACTCTGTGGATAAATATATTAAGTTCACACAAGAAGATGTAAATGATGGCAGGTTGGCTTTTATGGATAGTGAGGTCTCAGTTTCTGATGGAGGACATTTGCAAACTGAGGTGTACCACAAACCCACCCACACAGACCAGTATTTGCAGTTTGACTCCTATCACCCTCTGGAGCACAAGTTAGGAGTCATCAGGACTCTGTATCACAGAGCAGACAGCGTCCCCACTAACTCAGAAGCCAGGCAGAAGGAGAAATCCCACACAAGACAGGCTCTGGATCAATGTTGATATTCTAATGGGCCTTCCTGAAAGTAGAGAAGAAACCCAAACAGGACTCCAGCCAGCCATCAGGTGAAAATAAGGAACCCAGACCTAGACCAGTGGTCATTCCGTATGTTGCGGGAGTTTCAGAGAAACCGAGACGTTTATTTTCTAAACATGACGTCCCAGTGGCTTTTAAACCTCAAAATACATTACGGCCGTGAATTTGGTTCTGGTTCATCCCAAAGATCTGGTCCCCTGGCACAAACAGAGTAATTGGGGACTGCTATTATTCTACACCTTGGAAGTGTGTCTACATTTCTATCTCTGTTAATGCGGCCCGAACTACAATGTCTACCCCCACTAAAGTCATATGAAAACGACTGGCTCGGCCCAGTGATGTGTGCCATTACTTTTATTGGCATTTCGAGTTACCATGGTGACGTAATTTGCAAACAAAGACGAAATATTTCACCAACTCCAGGAACTAGTTGGTGACTGCCCACTTATTATTCTACACCTGAAAAGTGTCGATTTTTCAACTTTAATGCGGCCCAAACCACAATGTGGACCTCCACATAAGTTATATCAGAACGACCCGCCCAGCTCCAGGAAGTGTACAATTACTTTGGTTGGCATTCGTAGTTACCATGGCCACATATTTTGCTAACAAAGATGCCAAATTTCCTATAGGAAATGAATAGGAGAAAACACCACAGAAAATTAGTAACGTATGGTGCCATTTTGGTTCAAGATGCAAGGAAGGCACCTATTATTACCTATAATCACCTATTAGTATTAATTAATAATAATAATATTAACATTAATTATTAATGTTAATTATTAATATTAATATTTATTATTAATATTAATTATTGTTAAGTAATAAATATGGATAATTAGCATTGTTAATATCAATGTTCATTATTAATAAGTAATGGTAAATGGAGCTTATTGGTACAGTACTTATATAGCACTTTCCAGCCCCCTATGAGGGGCCCCAAAGCACTTCACAGTACCAGCCATCCACCCATTCATACACACATTCATACATCGGTAACGTCAGACTGCCATGTGTAAATGAAGAATAACAAAGAGTCAGCACTAAACCTGCATGAACTAACCCAAACGTTCAGACCAAGAGGTGGGTTTAACAGAATCTTGTTGATCAACTATTATCCAACAACCCGTGTTGAGGCACTTAGTAAAATGATCTTTTGTAACTTTATTAAATGTATAAATGTTTGTAAGGACCGTTTCCAACTCTCATCACTGTATGAAGAGTTAAAACGTTGATCTAATTAGTTATTTAAAATGGTGTGTTTAACTGCATGTTCCTTATTTCTCTTCCCCTTTTTGAAACAGGATGATTTGTGATTGCCTCCCGTTTCAAAAAGGGGAAGAGAAATAAGGAACATGCAGTTAAACACACCATTTTAAATAACTAATTAGATCAACGTTTTAACTCTTCATACAGTGATGAGAGTTGGAAACGGTCCTTACAAACATTTATACATTTAATAAAGTTACAAAAGATTATTTTACTAAGTGCCTCCCTCAACACAGGTTGTTGGATAATAGTTGATCAACAAGATTCTGTTAAACCCACCTCTTGGTCTGAACGTTTGGGTTAGTTCATACAGGTTTAGAGCTGACTCTTTGTTATTCTTCATTTACAGGTTAAATCTGTTTCTACTGGACTTCTGATGATCTGTCAGCTGTGTGACAGAACACGCAAAATAAAATTGTGAATAATTTATATTTGAAAAGGGGAAATGCACTTCACAATCACTGACTCCACAGCTGGTTTACATTTCTCCCCTTTTCAACGGATTAATTAATGTTGAATTAATGCTTAATGTTGCAGTGTGAACAATGAAGGGAAGATCTATTTCCCTACACATGCGATCACCATTTAACAGGTTAAGGTTGTGGAACATACAGCAGAGCAGAACTAATCACATTAACTAACAAACTAACCAACTAATAGCACTAATATATGCCAAGGATTTCTCACTATTTGTTGAAACCTCTCAAATGTTGTTTTCACTGTACAGTATGTTGAAGTTACATATGATTATTCTTACGCCTGTGAAGAATGACTGTGAGTTTGATCCAGGAGGTCCAGGGAGGATTGAAGGTTGTTGAGATGAAGGCAGATAAATGTGAATGTTTCAGACAGATTAATGTGAATAGTATGTTTGTGCCTTGTGTAGCACAGTAGTTGTGTGTTGATAGATTTTTGAAAAAGGTGTACAGGGTTTTCACTACTTTTCCATAGATATAATTAAGTTTTTTTTTCCCCTCCCTGGGCTGCCACCTTACCGTGGTGGAGGGGTTTGAGTGTCCCAATGATCCTAGGAGCTATGCTGTCAGGGGCTTCATGCCCCTAGTAGGGTCACCCAAGGCAGACAGGTCCTAGGTGAGGGACCAGACAAAGCGCAGCCCAAAGACCCCTTATGATGAGTTCAATTAATGGAAACAATGTTCCCTCGCCCGGACGCGGGTCACCGGGGCCCCACTCTGGAGCCAGGCCCGGAGGAGGGGCACGTTGGCGAGCGCCTGGTGGCCGGGCTTTTACCCATGGAGCTCGGCCGGGCACAGCCCGAAGAGGAGACGTGGGTCCCCCTTCCCATGGGCTCACCACCTGTGAGAGGGGCCAAAGGGGTCGGGTGCATTGTGGAATGGGTGGTGGCCGAGGGCGGGGACCCTGGCGGTCTGATCCTCGGCTACAGAAGCTGGCCATTGGGACATGGAATGTCACCTCTCTGGTGGGGAAGGAGCCTGAGCTAGTGTGTGAGGTTGAGAGGTTCCGGCTAGCAATAGTCGGACTCACCTCAACGCATGGCTCTGGCTCTGGAACCAGTTTCCTTGAGAGGGGTTGGACACTCTTCCACTCTGGAGTTGCCCCTGGTGAGAGGCGCCGAGCAGGAGTGGGCATACTTGTTGCCCCCCATCTTGGTGCCTGTACGTTGGGGTTCACCCCGGTGAACGAGAGGGTAGCCTCCCTTCGCCTACGTGTGGGGGGACGGGCTCTGACTGTTGTTTGTGCCTATGCGCCAAACGGCAGCGCAGATTACCCACCCTTTTTGGAGTCCTTGGAGGGGGTATTGGAGGGTGCGCCTCCTGGGGACTCCCTTGTTCTGCTGGGGGACTTCAACGCTCACGTGGGCAATGACAGTGAGACCTGGAGGGGTGTGGTTGGGAGGAACGGCCCCCCTGATCTGAACCCGAGTGGTGTTCTGTTGTTGGACTTCTGTGCTCGTCATGGATTGTCCATAACGAACACCATGTTCAGGCATAAGGGTGTCCATATGTGCTCTTGGCACCAGGACACCCTAGGTCGCAGTTCGATGATCGACTTTGTTGTCGTCTCATCTGATCTGCGGCCGCATGTCCTGGACACTCGGGTGAAGAGAGGGGCGGAGCTGTCAACTGACCACTACCTGGTGGTGAGTTGGCTCCGATGGTGGGGGAGGATGCCGGTCAGACCTGGCAGACCCAAACGTATTGTGAGGGTCTGCTGGGAACGTCTGGCAGAGTCTCCCGTAAGACGGAGCTTTAACTCCCACCTCCGGGAGAGCTTTGAACACGTTCCGAGGGAGGCGGGGGACATTGAGCCCGAGTGGGCCATGTTCCGCGCCTCTATTGTCGAGGCAGCTTATCGGAGTTGTGGCCGCAAGGTTGTTGGTGCCTGTCGTGGTGGCAATCCTCGAACCCGGTGGTGGACGCCAGCGGTGAGGGATGCTGTCAAGCTGAAGAAGGAGTCCTATTGGGCCTTTTTGGCCTGTGGGACCCCGGAAGCAGCAGATAGGTACCGGCAGTCCAAGCGGCATGCGGCTCGGGTGGTTGCTGAGGCAAAAACTCGGGCGTGGGAGGAGTTCGGAGAGGCCATGGAGAATGACTTCCGTACGGCTTCGAGGCGATTCTGGTCCACCATCCGGCGTCTCAGGGGGGGAAAGCGGTACGCGACCAACACCATTTATGGTGGGGATGGCGTGCTGTTGACCTCAACTCGGGATGTTGTGAGTCGGTGGGCGGAATACTTCGAAGACCTCCTCAATCCTACTGGCACGTCTTCCACTGAGGAAGCGGAGCCTGGGGACTTTGGGTCGGGCTCTCCAATCTCTGGTGCTGAGGTCACCGAGGTGGTTAAAAAGCTCCGCGGTGGCAGGGCTCCGGGGGTGGATGAGATTCGTCCTGAGTTCCTTAGGGCTCTGGATGTTGTGGGGTTGTGTTGGCTTACGCGACTCTGCAATATCGCGTGGACATCGGGGGCAGTTCCCTTGGATTGGCAGACTGGGGTGGTGGTTCCCCTATTCAAAAAGGGGGACCGTAGGGTGTGTTCCAACTATAGGGGGATCACACTCTTAAGCCTCCCTGGTAAGGTCTATTCAGGGGTTCTGGAGAGGAGGGTCCGTCGGATAGTCGAACCTCGGATTCAGGAGGAGCAGTGTGGTTTTCGTCCTGGTCGTGGAACACTAGACCAGCTCTACACCCTCAGCAGGGTCCTGGAGGGTGCGTGGGAGTTTGCCCAACCAGTTTACATGTGCTTTGTGGACTTGGAAAAGGCATTCGACCGCGTCCCTCGGGGGGTTCTGTGGGGGGTACTCCGGGAGTATGGGGTACCAGGCCCTTTGATATGGGCTGTTAGGTCCCTGTACGACCGGTGTCAGAGCTTGGTCCGCATCGCTGGCAGTAAGTCGGGCTCGTTTCCGGTGAGAGTTGGACTCCGCCAAGGTTGCCCTTTGTCACCGATTCTGTTCATAACTTTTATGGACAGAATTTCTAGGCGCAGCCAAGGTGTTGAGAGGATCCGTTTTGGTGGCCTTAGAATCTCTTCTCTGTTTTTTGCAGATGATGTGGTCCTATTGGCTTCATCAGTTCGTGATCTACAGCTTTCGCTGGAGCGGTTTGCAGCTGAATGTGATGCGGCCGGGATGAGGATCAGTTCCTCCAAATCCGAGGCCATGGTCTTGAGCCGGAAAAGGGTAGCATGCCTTCTCCAGGTCGGGGAGGAGGTCCTGC
>JBBPBX010043238.1:0-11054 GCA_038048925.1 Garcialebias charrua | reverse complement strand
TTCATCTTTGAGACAGTGATCCAGGGTGTGGAGTTTCCTTTCTTCCTTCCTGTGGAGTAAGTTTAAAAGTAGAAGACTCTCGTTCATTTCCTGGCATGCAGTTTCCTGAGGAGATGATCTGTATCCTACGAGGGTTTGAATCTTTTATCTTGCTCATGTGAAATAAGTGGCACAGATACACTGGGAATTCATTCCCCCTGTTTTGCCAAAAGTTAATTTTGTATTGTTGCCACATGAGGGAGAAAGGCAGCAGAAGATTTGCATCTTCGTGCAGGGGGCAGCGGTGTCCACCTTGTTGCAGCAAGAGGAGTCGTGTAATCCCAGCTTGGGTATAATCAATATCCAATCATCATCAGGGCACAAGGAGCAGTGACCTTTTCAACGAAAGAAGACGTCACTGAGAACGGGCTCTCAGGTTGCAGCACAGGGTGGCTGCATCATCAACAAGCAAAATCTGAGCAGAACTAAATTAAGGGTTAAAATAGACTTTCAGGAAACTAAACAGCCATTGGCCAAAAGGATGGCCCAGCACAGAAGATCAACATCATCAGGCCAGGACCCTGCGGTCTACACTCATCTCCAGGCCAGCGGCCACTCTTTCAGGGATGATGATGTTCTCATCCTTGATAGAGAGGAACGATGGTTTGAGAGAGGAGTAAAGGAGGCCATCTTTATGAAAAAAAAACGTTGGTTACATATTGTAACCCCAGATTCTATGAATGCAGGCATAGCCCTTTAAGCCACGCCCCTAGTGGGTTTGCAGCGTCCGCAGTGAAGCGGGCGCTGTACCGGTCTGTCGTGGTGAAGAGAGAGCTGAGTCAAAAGGCAAAGCTCTCAATTTACCGATCGATCTACGTTCCCACCCTCATCTATGGTCATGAGCTTTGGGTTGTGACCGAAAGAACGAGATCTCGGATACAAGCGGCTGAAATGAGTTTTCTCTGCAGGGTGTCTGGACTCTCCCTTAGAGATAGGGTGAGAAGCTCAGTCATCCGGGAGGGACTCGGAGTAGAGCCGCTGCTTCTCCACATCGAGAGGAGCCAGTTGAGGTGGCTCGGGCATCTGGTTAGGATGCCTCCTGGACGCCTCCCTGGTGAGGTGTTCCGGGCATGTCCCACCGGGAGGAAGACCCAGGACACGCTGGAGGGACTATGTTTCTCGGCTGGCCTGGGAACGCCTTGGTTTTCCCCCGGAGGAGCTGCTCCAAGTGGCTGGGGAGAGAGAAGTCTGGGCCTCCTTAATTAGGTTGCTACCCCGGCGACCCGACCCCGGATAAGCGGAAGACAATGGATGGATGGATGGATGGATATATATTTTAAAGACCCCCAGCCTGGAGAACTATGGACAAAACCTCTTAGAACAATTACAGGAAAGTCTGCCTCCAAATATTTTGTATAAAAATGTAAGGATTTTTAGGGGGTCAGGACACCCTTTTCCTTAATTATTTACTTATTCAGATTGAATTGTAACTTACGGATTCTTTTCTTTTTCAGTTTACCCAATATTTCTGTGATCAGTTTATGATGGACAAATAAACCATGAAGTGACCAATAGACGTCGATTTTAGTTGGTATGCCAGGAGACACTACCTTTTATTTAAAATAAATCAACTAAAATTAACATCATTACACTTGATTGACTGATTTCACTTTCTTGCAATTTAACACGCATCAGCACACTTAAATTGTAACAACAGACATAGTAATGAGTTGACATATTACTTTTTTATCTGTGGCTCTTAGCTTGTTTCCAGCTTAGAAGGAAGGGGGAAGGAAATAGGAGGAATAAAAGAGGTTGGAGAGATTTAAGAGGAAGTTATCTATTTTGAGTTTAAACCAGAAATTGACACTTCTCCATACGAAAACCAGCTCAACTTCACAGCACGATCCAGGAAACATCAGCAACTCTGTACCTTTTGACGTTCGTCTCTGGTGTTAGGGTTGCAGGAGCAATCTGAGCTTCACAGGTTCTGGGCCCATGGAGTCCAGTGTACCTCGGTGTGTTCATGGATTCACGTGTCGTGGCACCTGCCTTCTTCGTCAAAGACAGTGGCACGTCCTGGTCAATTTTCAAAATAAAGCTTTTCTCAAGAAAGTCATAGAGAGCTTTTGCTCGGTGAACTGGATGGAGGCGTCCATCAGTTCCAACTGATAAGTCAGTCTTTAGCTCTTGACCAAACTTAATCAGCTGACAAGGCAGAGAGCTTTCAGGTCTCGCTGTCTTTTTCACTCTGAAGCGTTCCGGGAAGCAAAACGCTTTTACTAAAAATGTTGAGACCAGAATAATTCAGTCTTCTCATTGGTTGTGGCCAAGAGGAGACAGTGATAACGTGAAGCTTTAGACTTCGAGGTCACAGAGCGTTTGTTTAGAAAACAAATGGTGCATTCAGACCTAACAGCGTTTCAACGGCAGGAGCGTCCAGCTTACATTCAAAGTCAATGGGGGACGCGCTTCCAGCCGCTTCTTGGCGTCGGGCGTCACGTGCGTGTTGAGCGTGCTGGAAAGTGTTTTTCCGTGCACGTGAACCCGCGTCAGCCTCCAAACCACGCATTCACCATGCTGAAGATTTCGCCGTTCAAACTTTCAAACGCCGTTCAACTCTCCCTGATTGGTTGATCAGGGAGAGTCGGGGGGAGAAGAGAGGGGGAGAGTCCCTATGTGACGCGGAAACGAGGGGGCGGGGGTATTGCGCAACTATGTGACGTATTGTTTGTGGGACACAGAAAAGACCCGCGAGGTCGTGTACTATGGAAGAGAAACTCATTGTAGCTGTGTGTTCGCGACAAGTCCTTCACGACCAGTCAAGTCTGCTCCACAGAGACAGAAATAAAAAGCTCCTCGCCTGGCGGAGTGCAGTGAGGACTCGGTATACCGGTAAGCTCCTCCCACACACCCCGCAGCAGTTTCGCGTTCAGGTCTGGACACCAAGTGCGTCCACTTGCGTGCGTGACGAGCTTTTTGGAAGTTGAAACGCTGTTCGGTCTGGATGCACCATAAGAGGACTGTTTTAGGAAAGGTGTCTAAAAGCGAAGACATACAGACGCTCATGAGAGTTTCAGCTGTTTCTCATCTTAAAACAAAGCTGAACAAGTCAGTTTGACATATCATTCAACTCTGACACCATTATGTGGTCAAGTAACACAGTAATGCTTCACATTAAAGAATAACACAGCATAATAGCACATATCATGAAAATGACAAAATGTTATTCTTTTGATTACATTAGAATAAAATTAAAGAAGCCAATAGTCTCTTTGTGAGTGACTATATATGTTCTCAGATTACAACTAATGGAATAAATTGTAGTAGATGTCTGTTTACTGATAGGGTCAGCAAAAAGCATCACTGGACAGTTCAAAAAGACAAAGGTGTATCAGAGGCCACCGTCTGGTCCATTACAAAAATGTAGAAATAGTCTTAAAATTCAGGGGAAAAAAAGTTTTCCTTTTTTCTCAATGGGTGGCACGGTGGCGCAGCTGGTAGAGCTGCTGCCTCTCAGCAAGAAGGTTGCCAGATCTTGTGCGTCTGTCGGCTCGGCCTGTTGGCTGCCTGGTGGGGCTCGGGTCCTCTGATTCTGTTGGGCCTGGGCCTGAGGGGTGTGCGTCCTCGGTGCCCGGGCCTTGGTGCCTAGGCCTGGGGCTACGTCGGTGCAGCGGGTTCCGGTGGGGGCCTGTGAGTATGTCGCTGTTGGCCCCGGGGGTCATTGTGTGTAGTCGCTGGTGGGGATCTTCCGGTTCTCCCCCATGGTCGGATCTGGGTGGTGGGTGGTTCCTCCTGTTTGGGTGGCCCTGGGGGCTCTGCTCTCGGGGTCCCTCTTTGGGCTCTGGTCCCCCCTTTGTCTGCCTCGGGTCTTGGGGGGCGGGTCTCTGATGCTTCACGGTCACTATTAAATGTTCTATTAGAGAAGCCTTATTCACTTATGCATGCTCACAGCCATACACTAATAGATGCAGGGATGTATATGTAGGTATGGTATGTAGGTATGTAGATGTGTATGTGACTGCATATGCATGTATATGTATGTATGTATTTATCTGTAGGTATAGGTATATATATTTATAGAAATCTACTGCAAAGTCATGAATATACTAAGTCTTTTATACATATGTATTTTGTTGCTGTGTTCTGTCATGTTCTTTGCAGGTTTACAGACAGCGGTCGGGTGTATTTGCCCTGTGCTCCTTTATTATACACTTTGTAGTCTTACTTTGTCTTTCCTTTCTTTCTATCCTATATTAAAAAAAAATACATAATGGTGTGAAGAAGATGGCTGTAAGGTGAGAAGGGAGGCCATCTATAAAAAAATATATAAAAAAAATAAAAGGTTGCCAGATCAACTCCTGACCGGGGGTCTTTCTGGGTGGAGTTTGCATGTTCTCTCTGTGCCACGCCTCTTGCACAGTGACTGCTGGATATGGACACCAGTGACCCGAAAAGGAAGACGCGAATAAAAAGATGTTACATAGATGGATATTTTCTCAATTTAAAAATAAACAAGCAGCTTCGCTTACAAAATCCAAATGAATGTAAAACGCTCATTCAGTCGCTGTCAGCCAGAGTTAAATTAATGCTAAAACAGATTGTGTACTTTATTTTAGTGTTCTTTATATCTTTGTTTTTTGTTACAGTTTGTCCAAAGTCTCAAACAATGCAGTGTGACTGATAAATGCACAAAATTCTCTGTTAAATTTGATGTTTTCCTCATGAGAACACACCTGAGTATATATAATATATAAATATATATATAGTGCAGGCTGAGGAGGTAAAGCTGCTGCAGGGACTGAAGTTCCAGTTTGGGATCAAAACAGAAAACTGAACTGATCCTCAAATCATTGTTCTGCAACATCTGACTTTTAATGATGTACGCTACAGTTTGCTGATGTACTTGAACCTTTCGTTTCCTCCCGTCTCTCTATTTCTCCCTCTGCAGCTGAGATGTACTCCGTGGCAGGCAGCGGAGGCAGCATCTCCCCATCGGTGGGGTCTGCAGCTCTCCAGGCCTCAGGCAGCACCAGCCCCTGCTCGCGCTCCTCGTCTGGAGGAGCACGACACCCGGTCAGTGCCCTGAAGAAATGGCTCACCAGTCCCGTCCGGAAGCTGAGCTCTGATCCCAGAAGCGGAGCGGGGAAAGCTGAGAAGCAGATGTTCAGACCAGATGGGAAAGAGCAGTCATCGCCTCTGTCCAACAGTGAGACTCAGCAAAGTTCTCTGGAGATGGACAAAAACTACATCATCATGTCTTCGGATCAGAAAGACATGGTAAGACTTAACAGCCCGAACAAAGAAACGCTTTACACCACTCCACTGCAACTGTGTTTATTTGTGGACAGGAGTGGAAAGGTCACACAGATCCACCTCCGTCTCCGCAGAGCTTTTCATGTGACCTCCTGCAAAGCCGAGAGTCCCAGAGTCTGGTAATATTTACAGTTTTTCTCCTCTTTTACTACCATAAAACACACAAGAATGTACTTTGTACTTTTCAGAGCAGGTTAACAGTACAGTATCTGTAAAAAGTTTTGCCGTTTTCTAAAGCTATTTCAGGACATTAAACTCTCCCTGATTAGATTAGTTTTGGTTGCATTGGCTCATGAAATATATATTATTTTGTTGTGGAGACAAACAGGAAGTTGTGATATTGATACCACAATCTATTAGCACTTGGAGTATGTGTTAGGGATGACTCACATACCCTTGGCAAAAAGAAGTATACTTGAACTTTAATTAATTTAGTATACTTGAGTACAAGTTTAAGTATATAAAGTATATTTCTCACAGTGTACTTGTAGTATACTATAAGTATGTAGATGTAATACTTCGTTGTACTAGATTGGGACAATTCTAGCTTGTAAAAAGTATACTTTAAGTATACTACTCTATGTATTTCAAGTTCATATTTTTAGTTTATTTAAGTATACTTAAAGTATACTATTAGTACACTTTTTATTAGACTTCCAATGCACTTATTGCGTACTTCTAGTTCATATTTTAGTTTAATGTAGTACAGTACACTTGTCTTAAAGTATACCACTACAGTAGTACACTTTTTTATATACTCCCAATGCACTTGTTATATACTTCTAGTTCACAGTTTAGTTTATTTGAGTATCATTTAAGTTAACATTTTTGAATTTCTAAAACTAATACCATGTTGTGTTCTCTAAGTGACTGAGTACAGCTATGTTTTGTATTTGCTATCAATTAACCATGGCGGCCAACTTGAATCAGATTGGCATCAGTAGTTTTTAGGTGGCTGCACATGCGATAAAATTTGCTGACATGACAGATAAACACACACAAAGACACAGGCGGTTACATTAGTGTCTGCATTTTACGGCGATGATCAATAAAAGGAGTTTAAAAAAAGTTAAAGTAAATCTTAACCAACAAAGTGCAACATTTTATCGGCAAAATGGCTCTGCTCATTTTCAGTAAGAAAGAGCTTAAGACAAAACCATTTCAGTAAACATCTAATGAGGTTAATTCAGGTCATCTAAATGGATTCTTCTTTTATACATTGGGGAAACTACCAGCCAAAAGGATACCAGCACAGAAGAGCAACATCATCAGGTCAGGACTCTGGTTTACACTCATCTACAGGCTGGCGGTCACTTGTTCAGGGTTGAAGATGTTCACATCCTTCATGGAGAGGAAATAGGGGTGCAACAATACATTGATTTAAATCGATATATCGATTAAATGATTAATGAGTCGATTATATTGTGGCAAAACTAAAATATTGATTCATATCGTCATCTTTTTCATTGATTCAACCTTTATTTATATAGGCTAGCCTCGTTGTGCCACGCAAATTCCCAAGGCACGTCTGTGTCACCATTTCCGTGCGTGGCTGTGCTCTGTGGCACTTCAGCAACATGGCAGACGAGGCAAAAAACACAGATAATGAAATTCACTCTCTTGCTGGATTTAAGTCAAAGTCAAAGTCAAAGTCAACTTTATTGTCAGAACTGCAATATGTACAGGACATACACAGGATTGAAATTGCGTTTCTCTCAGTCCCTCGGTGCAACAGTGTAAAGGGGTTAAAGGGGGGGTCAGTTTAATACTGACCTCCTTTTTACCTTAATTAATTTACTTATTCAGATTGAATAGTAAATTCACGGATTCTCTTCTTTTTCAGTTTATTCAATATTTCTGTGATCTTTATGATGGATAAATAAACAGAGCCATTAAGTGACAAAGACGTTAACTTAGTTTGATATGTCAAAGAGACACTATCATTTATTTAGAATAAATCAACTAAATTAACACCATTACACTTGATTGACATGATTTCACTTTCTTTCAATTTAAAACGTCAGCACACTTAAATTCAACACAACAGACATAAATATTGGATGTTAACATATTTAGTCTGTGGGCTCTTTTAGCTTAAAAATATAGTTTCCAGCTTAGATAGAGAGGGGAAAGAGTAGGAGGAATAAGAGGTTGGAGAGATTAAGTTATTTATCTCGAGTGTAACCAGAGATGACACATTCCATCCGACTTCGGCTAAATCCCAGGTACGTTTGTAAACCGCTCTTTACCTTTTGACGATGCGTCTGATAAAGATATTGCCAGCCTCCCAGGTGCACGGAGTCCTTCCGGCCCTCGTACGTCTGAACTGGTCGTTTACTTCCAACGTCTCCTCGGATCCGCGTCAGCCGTCAGAAACATGTGGCAGCTTCTGGCTGACTTCAAGACGAGATGTTTCTCAAAGGAAGTTCATTAAGAACTTTGGAGCTTTTGCTCGGGGAACTGGATGGAGACGTCCATCAGTTCTAGCTGACAAGTTAGTCTTTGGCTCTTGACCAAGCTTGACCAGCTGCAAGGCAGAGAGCTTTCAGGTCTCCGTCCATTCAAACTCTTTGTCCATTCAAAGACTGAAGCGTTTCCGCACAGTTAGAACTTAAAAGCAGGAACACAGAGAGGAGTTCACTTGCTTTATCAAACCCAAGGTTACAAGCCAGCAGCAGAGAGAAATGTTTAGGAAAAAAGACAGATAACGCTGGAGCCCTGCTCATCAGACTGTCTCTGAGTTTCTAAACAAAACCGTCCGGTCTCTGTGACCCGAAGGCTTCACCTTTAAACACAGCAGTGAAGACAGTAATTAACACATTTCAGAATAACACAGCATAAAAGCACATATCATGAAAATGAGAAAAGTTATTCTTGATTACATTAGAATAAAATCAAGATATAGAAATAGTCTCTTTTAGTGACTATATGTCCTCAGATTATAACTAATGGAATAATTGTGTTAAATGTCCTGCTTTACTGAGAGGTCAGTAAAGGTCATCACTGGACAGTTCAAAAGTACACAGGTGTCTTAAAAGTGGACAAGGTCATGTCCACTACATCTCCCCCCTTTTGGAAGCCATCGCCAGTCGTTGGGGATGGGGTCCAACACGAAAGGAAACCTTGAACTGTCTCTGATCTTGAAGTAATCCGGCGAGTGGAAAAGAAAAAATCAAAAATTATAATCCCATAAAGTTTTTGGAACTTTCATACTGTTCGTAGGTAATCCCATTGCGGTAAGCTTTTAATCCCTCGGAAAACTGAGTCTGTTAACTCTTGGAAAACAAAGTCTGTGATCCTTTGGAAAACAAAGTCTTATAATCCACAGCGGTAATCCCACAGCAGTAAATCCACAACGATTAGTTTTGTTGATTGATCAGCAACAATTGTTTTCATAATCAGCATGTAGAGGGGATCCCTCGATTGACGCAGAGGAGGCGATCCTTGGATGAAGGTTGAAGACCAAGCGTTGGAGCTGCAGGTCCCCACATCGAAGGTTGTTGGCTGGTTGGTCTCCAGTCAGTGCCACTCTGGTTCTATGTGTCATGCAATTATGTGGTTTTAGGTGGGCTTATGATTGGGATTTTACATTAGGCCCTACCTATATGCACCTGGTATGTAAGCTATCATGGTTTAGATCAGCTATAATTACCAATTAAGGGGTGGATCAATTCTGTAAATTAGATATAGGGATCTATACCTATAGAATTTTGGAGGGCTTCTGTAACGAAGGCCTCTAATTCCAAACTATTCCTCCATTCATTACTTAGTTTAGGTTAAACTAAAGTAGAAAAATGAAATATAGTTTGATCTAAATGTCTGTTGTCTTTTAGACGAACGACGTAGGATTTGGTGTACCTAATAAATTTTGAAGTCTATGGCGAGACTCATCAAAATGAATAGATAATCTAGAATAGAAACGATCGAATCGGTTCAATTTAGAAATCGTGAGGCCAGTGTAGTTTATGGTACCTTGAGTAGCTTTAAACTACATTGACTCTTCAACGGTTGAGATTTAACAAAACGAACTGCATGTTGGCATAGTTAGATCCATCTTATGCATTAATCAATGTTAATACAAAACCTTTTTTGGCTGGGAGTGTCCAGAACCACAACAATATCTCAAATAATGACAACAGTAATGACTAAACAACAAGGAAACAACGTTTCACTGCTTCGACACACTCTTGTCGTCAGATTCCAAAGTGCAACACACAAGAAAACAGGTCTCAACTTTATGACCGAGGTCAACTTAAATCTTGTGGATTTAAATGGTTGTTAAGATTAGTTTTTGTTGTGGGTGTTGGACTTAGCGTTTCTAAGTTCAAGTTGGACAATGCGACTTATAGGGTGGGAAATATGGTAGTTTAAACCTGATTAGTTTATTTACTAACTTGTGTTTGGACGACCTTATTATCCCATGAAGTCGGTGAGTTTGTGAGATCTTTGTCTTTTGTGGAGTCATTGAACGCCTTGTAAGGTTTGATCTGATTTCGATGTACCCATTTAGCAATTGGCTCTTTGCGGCCTTTGCTGATTTTGATCTCGTAGACGACTGAGGACACTTTGTCTGTTATCAGATGAGGTCCAGTCCACCTGGGCATTAGTTTGCGGGCGAGAGTTCCGGTCCCGGACTCTCCTTTCCCGGTTGCTGGGGCGAACGTATAGTACCAGACTCTGTCTCCCACTTGGAGTTCATTGTGAGAGGCCTTCTGGTCATAGTACGCCTTGCGTCCTTCAGCGGACCTTTCCAGGTTTTTCTGGGCGAAAGCAAAAGTGTTTCTGAGGTGTACATTCAAATCTTTCATGTATTGTTGTGTAGTGTAGGCTGTCGCCATGACGGCGTCGCCTGGTTGGTACAACAGGTGTAGAGGGAGAGTCATCTGTCGACCGGTCATCATCTCGAAGGGAGAGATGCCAGTTGATGTGTGTGGAGTGGCTCTTATGGCCATGAGGACCAGAGGGAGTTTCACATCCCAGTCCTTGTGGTTTGCAGCCACGTATTTCTTCAAAATACTCACCACAGTTCTGTTTGCTCTCTCAACTTGGCCTGAAGCCTGTGGGTGGTAGCCGACATGAAAGTTGGCCTTGACGCCTAGCGTCTTCCACAGTTCTTTCATCACTTCACCTGTGAAGTGTGTACCTTGGTCTGAGTTCACCCGAAGGGGAAGTCCAAACCTTGAGAATATATGATTCATTAACAACATAGCAGTTGTTTGTGCTGTGTCGTTAGGAGCTGGTAGGCATTCTACCCATTTGGTAAATGCACAGGTTACCGTGAGAAAATATTTATTTCCTCTAGAGCTCTTAGTGAGTGGTCCAACCCAGTCGATCTGGAGGTCAGACCATGGGAATGCAATGCCTCTGCTTTGCAGTGGTGCTCTGTGAAGTGGTCTGGTTGGCTGAAACTGGCCACAGACCACGCACCCTTCAATGTAGTCCTTGACATCCTTTTTCATTCCAGGCCAATAGGCAATTTGTTTTAATGCCGTCAGCGTGGCTTTATCTCCTTTGTGTCCTGCGGACGGGAGATCATGGGCATGGACTAACATTACCCCCCTTTGGTCATGGGGAACCACGAACACAGGTGAGGACGTTGGTCCATGAGCGAAAGTTAAGATGCCCTTGATTAGTTTTAGCTGTTTGCGCAGCTGATAAAGGACCTTAAGGTCTGGATCGGAATCCAGGTCGTCTTTAGACGGACTATTTTTGTTCGGATCAGTCAGGTACAGTATCATGGAGTTGATAGCAGGATCCGA
>JBBPBX010043237.1:0-28010 GCA_038048925.1 Garcialebias charrua | reverse complement strand
GATTTTAGGCTGATGTGATCAAAAGAATAACTCTTGCCATTTTCATGATATATGTTATATGCTGTTATTCTTTAAATGTGAAACATCAATGTGTCATTTCTCCTTTGTGTCCTGCAGACGGGAGATCATGGGCATGAACTAACAGTTGTGTTGGCTTACGCGACTCTGCAATATTGCGTGGACATCGGGGGCAGTTCCCTTGGATTGGCAGACTGGGGTGGTGGTTCCCCTATTCAAAAAAGGGGACCGTAGAGTGTGTCCCAACTATAAGGGGATCACACTCTTAAGCCTCCCTGGTAAGGCCTATTCAAGGGTTCTGGAGAGGAGGGTCCGTCGGATAGTCGAACCTCGGATTCAGGAGGAGCAGTGTGGTTTTCGTCCTGGTCGTGGAACACTGGACCAGCTCTACACCCTCAGCAGGGTCCTGGAGGGTGCGTGGGAGTTTGCCCAACCAGTTTACATGTGCTTTGTGGACTTGGAGAAGGCATTCGACCGCGTCCCTCGGGGGGTTCTGTGGGGGGTACTCCGGGAGTATGGGGTACCAGGCCCTTTGATAAGGGCTGTTAGGTCCCTGTACGACCGGTGTCAGAGCTTGGTCCGCATTGCCGGCAGTAAGTCAGGCTCGTTTCCGGTGAGAGTTGGACTCCGCCAAGGTTGCCCTTTGTCACCGATTCTGTTCATAACTTTTATGGACAGAATTTCTAGGCGCAGCCAAGGTGTTGAGAGGATCCGTTTTGGTGACCTTAGAATCGCTTCTCTGTTTTTTGCAGATGATGTGGTCCTACTGGCTTCATCAGTTCGTGATTTACAACTTTCACTGGAGCGGTTTGCAGCCGAGTGTGATGCGGCCGGGATGAGGATCAGTTCCTCCAAATCCGAGGCCATGGTCTTGAGCCGGAAAAGGGTAGCATGCCCTCTCCGGGTCGGGGAGGAGGTCCTGCCCCAAGTGGAGGAGTTTAAGTATCTCGGGATCTTGTTCACGAATGAGGGAAAACTGGAGCGTGAGATCGATAGGCGGATAGGTGCAGCGTCCGCAGTGAAGCGGGCGCTGTACCGGTCTGTCGTGGTGAAGAGAGAGCTGAGTCAAAAGGCAAAGCTCTCAATTTACCGATCGATCTACGTTCCCACCCTCATCTATGGTCATGAGCTTTGGGTTATGACCGAAAGAACAAGATCTCGGATACAAGCGGCTGAAATGAGTTTTCTCCGCAGGGTGGCTGGACTCTCCCTTAGAGATAGGGTGAGAAGCTCAGTCATCCGGGAGGGACTCGGAGTAGAGCCGCTGCTTCTCCACATCGAGAGGAGCCAGTTGAGGTGGCTCGGGCATCTGGTTAGGATGCCTCCTGGACGCCTCCCTGGTGAGGTGTTCCGGGCATGTCCCACCGGGAGGAGACCCAGAGGAAGACCCAGGACGCGCTGGAGGGACTATGTTTCTCGGCTGGCCTGGGAACGCCTTGGGATTCCCCCGGAGGAGCTGCTCCAAGTGGCTGGGGAGAGGGAAGTCTGGGCCTCCCTACTTAGGCTGCTACCCCTGCGACCCGACCCCGGATAAGCGGAAGAAGATGGATGGATGGATGGATGGATGGATGGATGGAGAAATTGTGTTTGTACAAAAGTGACCAGCTTAACATCTGTTTATGGAACATAGATAACATTAAGGGTATTTTGGGTATACTATAGTTGCATCTAAGAAGAAAGGGTAATCCTCCCACCTTGTCAAACATATAAATAGGAATAGCATTCCATATGGAGTTAAGATTTTTTAGGAGGTTTGTCAGATGTTTAATTTTGAATGAATTATTTAAAGATGTAAAGTCGAGGGCTTCAATTCCACCTCTATCAACCCTGTTCATTAGAACATTTTTCTTAATGAGATGGCATTTATTCCTCCATATAAAGTTAAAGTTTATTTTATTAAAATTGGTACAAATTTGTTTGGGGACATCAAGTGCAAGGGCTGGATAAATGAGTCTAGATAAACCTTCAGCTTTGACTAATAAGGATCGTCCTAAAAGAGAGAGATCTCTCTGGAGCCACAGATTGAATCTTTGCTCAACTATTTTAATTATGGGATTAAAATTTTCTGTTGATCTTACATTTTGATCTTCAATGATCATGACTCCTGTCATGGTCTGACAGACAGACTATGACAACTCCAAGATATTTCACTTTGTCTTTTATAGGAATGTTGAGGATGGTGCCTGTTAAAGAAGATTTAATAGAAAATAATTCACATTTGTTTAGATTTAGAGTCAAGCCAGAGGCATTGGAAAAGGTATTGATGATTTCAATTGAATTTTTTATTTCACATTGTGACAGTTTTATTAAAGTTGGTTTATTAAAAAGGGGTACCAGCCAGGTATCCCTCCTGACAGTTACACTTTTGAATTACTTTTGTATTATTATTATTTTTTTAAACCTTTCACACAAGGACCATCCACTTTAATGGTGTTGACCCTTTAACACCTTGAATGACAAAATATATATACACATTTCTTTTTTCTTCTTCTTTTTTTTCACACAAAAAACAAACAAAACATCATCTTTTTTTCTTTTACACAAAAACAAACAAAACATCATCCACATAATTTCTCTCTTTTTTTTCCAGTTTTTTTTATATTTTTAAATGTCCATAAACAAAATAAACACAAATCCCCCCCTCAAAAATAAATAGTTCTTAAGTCTTTTCTTGTCTTCAATCAACAGGTCAAGGCTCCCATATATTTACTGCCCCACAGCAAGAGCTGTGGAATAATAAAAAATAATAATAATCAGGCCCAAGTGCTCACGATTACAAATAAAACTAACAAAATGAATAAATAGACTTGCAGGTCTCGTGAAAGTGTCAAAGCAGAATCAGGAATCCATAAGCTGCTTTGTTTTTGTCATCTGCAATGAACAAATGTAATATTTTGAAATCACTATGGGGCATAACTGATTAATTTTTAGTAATATTAAATATTTAATTCAGGGACTTACGAATAATTAACTGGGTGACGTCACACGCTTCCAGGATCTCCGGATTCACGTCGGAGAGCGCACAGGAGTAGATGTACGTTTTCCCTTTTGTTTGTTTTTTCAGTCCACAGTGATGACTTCCAGCAGGAAGTGAAGGGTTTTGGAACAGCCGAGGGATTGCACAGCCTCGGATTAAAGTTTAATTGTTTGACCAGGGATGCAACACTGACAGAATTGTGGCAGTTGTTGTTGCTTGTTTTAGGTCTGGAGATAAACTGCCATCTTTAAACTGGAAGAGCAAACGAGCAATCAGGTGAGTTCACAGCTGTGATCCAGGTGCGTCTTTAAGTGTGGCAGGATGGGAGGGGCCAAGGGAGAACAAAAAGTAATGAGAGCAGCTCTGAAAATGAGCAGGCTGTCACACATCCCCCCCCCTTGAGAGGTCCCGAACTAGTAAGGGAGAATACAAGTTACAATTTGATTTCACACACATTTTTCATACTCTTCAATACCACAATTATTTTGCCAATAAGTCAGAAGAAGGGAAGCCATGGAAATCTTCTTCATCACTTTCTTCATTGAATATGTCCAGAACTTTTTGGCGCTGTGCTTTGTCCACTTCTTCTGCTGTAGGATAGCAAGGTTTGAGTTGTGATATATGAACCACACGAAGGTCTTCACCAGTGTCCTCCAACACAACCTCATAATTGATAGGGCCAGTCCTTCTTGTTATACGATAGGGACCCTTCCATCGTGGGGCAAGTTTGGCTGTGAATGACTGGTTGGCTTTGGACAAGGGGTGAGAACGGAACCACACCCTATCTTTCTCTGCGAAGTCACCATCTCTTCTTCCACGATCATAGTTTCGTTTTTGTCTTTGTTTGGCCCTTGTCTGGTTAACATCGGCAACTCGTCGAAGCTCAGCGATTTGTTTTGCAGTAGAGTAAACAGGGGTGTCAGGATCACATAGAATTGGACAGAGCTCTGCATCCAAAGGTCCCTTAAGAGGTCGTCCCAAGTTGAGCTCAGCAGGTGTCACGCCTGTGGACTCATGAACTGCTGAGTTCAAAGCGAACCGAAACTCCGGTAAGTATTTATCCCAGTTTTTATGTTTGTCATTGACATAGGATGAGATCATAGCCTTGATATTGCGGTTGATTCTTTCTGTAAGGTTGGTTTGTGGATGGTATGCTGATGTTTTCTTTGGTATGAGGTTCCATCTCTTGCAGGTTTCGTTGAAGATGGAGGAAACAAACTGAGGTCCTTGATCAGAGAGTATGTATGATGGTACACCCCATCGTGTCAAAATCTCTTTGGTCAGGTATTGAGAAACTGTCTCGGCAGAAGCTTTACGGAGGGGAAACATTTCAACCCACCGAGTGAAATAATCCACAAAAACCAGTAGGTGGATGTTGCCATTACTACTCCGTGGAAAAGGTCCCATGAGGTCCACGCCTATCAACTCCCATGGTGCATCCACTTCTGTTTGCTGTAACTTTCCTGGGGCTTTTCGTGTTTCTGGTTTGTACATTTGGCAGGTTTGGCAACATCTCACATAGTCCCGAACATCCTTGCTCATCCCTGGCCAATACACCAGTGCTTGTAGACGTTTATAGGTTTTATAACGTCCAAAATGGCCAGATAATGGGGTTGTTATGGTTGTGATGTAATAATTGTTGACGAAGTGTGGGTGGTATGTAGACCTGATAAATAGTTTTATGTGGTAATTGGACAACTCTGTAGATCTTGTCTTCTAGAATGGTGTATTTGGTGGTGGGCGTTTCCTATGCTGATCCTTTTTCTGTTATTTGTTGATACAGATCTTGTGCAAAAGAATCCTCTTGTTGAGCTTTCCAGATGTTCTCATCGGTGATTTGGAGTTGGTGAGAAGTATCTCGCATTGATCGAAGTACAACTGCACAAGTAAGTGGAGAATGGTTGGAAATGTCAATTGGGGCTCGTGACAGAGCATCTGGGACTGTATTATATTTTCCTTTTCGATACTCAACAGTAAAAGAGAAGTCCTGCAGTCGGAGAGCCCACCGGATCAGCCGAGTGCTGGGTTTTTGAGTTTTGAAAACCCAGACTAACGATGAATGGTCAGTTACAACCGTGAAATGTCATCCTTCCAGGTAATATCTCCATTTTTCAAGGGCCCATACAACAGCAAGGCATTCTTGTTCAGTTGTAGAATAATTTCTTTCAGCAGTGTTAAGAGTCCGACTGGCGAAAGCGATGACCTGTTCCGAGCCTAACCCCGTTTGTTGGGTTAACACAGCTCCCACACCCACATCACTGGCATCTGTGTAAACGATGAATGGCAATTTTAAGTCTGGATGGCCGAGGATGGGTGGAGAGATCAGGTGTACCTTTAATTTATCAAACGATGTTTGACAAGATGGTGTCCAAATAAATTTTGCTCCCTTTCGCTTCAGAGCGTTTAGAGGTTCTGTTAAGGTAGAGAAATCAGGCACAAATCGGTGGTACCAACCAGCCATTCCTAGGAATCTCTGAAGCTGTTTAATATTCTGAGGAATGGGGAATTCTTGAACAGCCTTGATTTTGTCTGGATCTACTGCAATACCAGATGAAGAAACGACATGTCCCAAGAATTTTAGGGAAGAACAGAAGAATTGACTTTTCTTCATGTTTATTGTAAGATTTGCTTCACGTAGTTTATCCAATACTGATTGTATGTCGACACTGTGCTGTTCATAGTTGGGGGAGTAAATGATAATATCGTCCAAATACACAAAACAGTTTTTTTCTCTAAGTTCACCTAACACCACTTCCATTAGTCTTTGAAAGGTGGCTGGTGCATTTTTCAGCCCAAATGGCATAACCTTAAATTAGAAAAGACCATATGGACAAACAAAAGCGGTCTTTCCACGGCTTTCTGGATCCATACGGACTTGCCAGTAGCTGCTGTTTAAATCTAGTGTCGTAAAAACCACTGATCCATTAAGAGATTCTAAAATTTCTTGAATGTTTGGCAATGGATATGCGTTTGTGTGTGTGTGTATGCATTAAGTTTCCTGAAATCAACACAAAAACGTAATTTGGGGTCATTCTTTTTAGGCACCAAAACAACTGGTGCGGCATATGATGATGTAGATGGCTCAATGATATCCTTCTCCAACATTTCATCCACATGTTCTTTAATGAGCCGTTGTCTAGCAGGTGAAACTCGATACGGTTTCTGTTTGATCGGCACGTCATGAGAAAGGTAAATCTTATGGGTGAGTACATTTGTACATCCCAGTTGGGTGGTACATACATCAGAATTTTTCCGCAGTTGACACAACAATGACTGTTTCCCAAAATCATCCAGGTGTGCACTGGTGACTGCATTCTGAAAAAACTCTTCATTTGTCCCTAGTGTAATCAGATTGGCAGGAGCGATTGCTGAGAAAAAAGCAAGCTGTTGATGAGGTTCATTTGACAATGAAGCAGATTCTGTTAGACAACTGTATTGTTGTTGTGGTTTGTTGGTAAGTGTGATTGACTCCGGTACACCCTGATACATTGTTTGTACAGTGTCATCCATTATTGTGGTCTGATAGCAGGTCTGAACTGGTTGTATTTTTGTGACTATCTCCTCTGTTGCAGATTTGGTGGTGATTTGACATGCTGAAATCTCCCCTTGCAAGCGGGAAACCTCTTCTTGCAGAGCAGAGATGCTGGCTGTAACTGGAATGAGAAGGGATTTGAACTCCTCTAGTAGCTCAGACTGATGGTGTTTCAGTCTCCATCCAAGAGCGGCTTTCGTTTGTGAGAGTAAATATTCCAACTGTGCATCCATCCGTTTGTATTGTTCTTGTCCATGGTCTTGAATTAATTTTTTCACACTTTTTATTGTTGCGTCCCTCATATTGCTCATCTCCCATCTAACACTGGTTTTTATTTCCTCCATGGCAGTTTTTAACTCTGTTTCTGGAACATCAGGTGCAGCCTGTGTTTTGTGTTGAGCTTGAGAAGGAGGCTGTGGTACCAAAGGGGAATCCAACATCAAATCCAGCTTGGTTAATTCCATGTCCAGGAGAGAGTATGCTGTGGAGCATATAGGGGTCATCACATTTGGGGGGGTGGAAGTGATTGGAGGGTGATCTATTCTGTTTGCTTCTGTGCTCATTTATTTATTTATTTTATTTTTATTTTTTATATTTATTTATTTATTTTTCAGTGCTGATCATAAAGTTGTCATTCAAAAAAACTGTCCCATCTGGGGTGCCATTTTTTATGTGACGGTTTTATTAAAAGGGGTGCCAGCCAGGTATCCCTCCTGACAGTTAGGATGACCAATTTTGAGTTACTTTTGTATTTTTTATTTTTTTTAACCTGTCACACAAGGACCATCCACTTAATGGTGTTGACCCTTTACAATTTGAATGACAAAAAAAACCAACAAAACTTCATCCTTTTTTCTTTTACACAAAAAACAAACAAAACATCTTCCACATAATTTCACTTTTTTTTTCTTTCAGGTTTTATATTTTTAAATGTCCATAAACAAAATAAACACAAATCCCCCCCCACAAAAATAAGTTCTCAAGTCTTTTCTTGTCTTCCACAATCAACAGGTCAAAGGTTCCATATATTTACTGCTCCCATATTTTACTGCTCCACAGCAAGAGCTGTGGAATAACAAAAACAATAATCAGGCCCAAGTGCCATTTAAATGCTTACAATAAAAAACAGGAAAAAGAATAAATAGACTTACAGGTCTCAGATAAAGCAGAATCAGAAATCCATAGGTTGTTTTTTGTTTTTGTCATCTGTAATGAACAAATGTAATTTTTGAAATCACTATGGGGCATAACTGATTAATTTTTAGTAATTTTAAATATTTAATTCAGGGACTTACGAATAATGAACTGGGTGACGTCACACGCTTCCAGGATCTCCGGATTCACAGCGGAGAGCGCACAGGAGTAGATGCACGTTTCCTTTTTGTTTGTTTCTGTCGGTCCACGGTGATGTCTTCCAGCAGGAAGTGAAGGGTTTTGGCACAACCGAGGGATTGCACAGCCTCGGATTAAAGTTTAATTGTTTGACCAGAGATGCAACACTAGTGGAATCCTTGACTCTCTGGTCTGGAGAGAAACTGCCATCTTTTAACTGGAAGGGGAAACGAGCTTGAACAGTGGAGCAATCAGGTGAGTTCACAGCTGTGATCCAGGTGCGTCTTTAAGTGTGGCAGGATGGGAGGGGCCAAGGGAGAACAAAAAGTGATGAGAGCAGCTCTGAAAATGAGCAGGCTGTCACAACCTCACCAGGGAGGCGTCCAGGAGGCATCCTAACCAGATGCCCGAGCCACCTCAACTGGCTCCTCTCGATGTGGAGAAGCAGCGGCTCTACTCCGAGTCCCTCCCGGATGACCGAGCTTCTCACCCTATCTCTAAGGGAGAGTCCAGCCACCCTGCTGAGAAAACTCATTTCAGCCGCTTGTATCCGAGAGAAAGTATTTCTTTTTTTTGTTTTTTCTCTTTTTTGTTTTCTATTGTTTATTGTTTTAATGTTTGTTTATTGTTTAAGGAAATTCTACCATTGCTGTTCATCGTTCTTTAGTTTTAGCAGGTCGTTTTCGTAAATGAGCCCATGAGGTTCAATAAGATTTACCTGACTAAATAAAGGTTGAATGAATGAATGAAAAAGTCTGGGCCTAGGCTGCTTCCCCCGTGACCCGACTCCAGATAGCGGAAGACAATGGATGGATGGATGGATGGATGGATGAAGTAAATCTAATCAGGTTTGGAAGCTCAGTGTGGTTCATCTTTGCCTCAGTCATGAATCACTTTTTATTTATTTGACATCATTGTAACTTTCAAATTCAAGATCTTTTTATTGAATTTTTTCTTTTTTTTTTTCAAACAACAACAACAACAAAACAAACAAACAAAAAACCAACAGTCAATTAGAGTTGTAACATGTGCATTATAATCCACACTAAGGAAAAGAAAGAGAAAAAAAATAATAATAATAACATAGAAAATAATCCCTACCCAATCACTGCCAAAAGAAAAGGGAAAAAAATAAATAGAAGGTAAAATAGCCAAGAGACTGCATTAACCTGAGTGAATTGTGTTGTCAGAGAGACTGGAACAAATTCAGGAAAGGTCCCCAAACATTCTCAAATTTACCCTCTTTCTGTTGGAGTGTGAATCTGATTTTCTCCAGCTTTAAACAGGACATGATGTCAGCCAACCACTGAGCGTGAGTGGGTGGAGACGGTTCTTTCCACCTAAGCAAAATAGCTCGTCTGGCCAGGAGAGAGGTGAACGATATTACGTGTTGTTGGTTTTTATTTAGGTTTGTCATGCCCTCTACAAGACCAAACAGAGCAATCAGTGGGTCAGGGTTCAGACGTGTATCTAGTACACGTGATAATGTCTGAAAGATTTCCCGCCAATATTTGTTCATAGATGGGCAAAACCAAAACATATGGGAGAGAGAGGCTTCAGCATGTTTGCATCTCACACAGTATGGGCTGACATCAGGATACATAGAGGACAATTTCAGTTTAGAGATGTGAGCTCTGTGCACCACTTTAAATTGTATTAGACAATGTCTAGCACAGAAAGAACTGGAGCTCACCAGTTTGAGTATGGAGGTCCAAGAGTCCTCTGAAATAGAGGAGCCGAGATCCTCTTCCCAAGCAGCTTTGATTTTATCTGAGGAAGCACGCTTCAAATCCAATAGTTTACTGTAAATGAATGAAATGGACTGTTTTTTATTTGGGTCTAGAGAAAGAATAGTGTCAACAATACTGCTATCAGTTGAAATGGAGAGGTTGGACAAATGAAGAGTAATAAAGTGCCGTATTTGGAGATACCTAAAAAAATTGGACTGGGGAAGACTAAATTTTTCACATAGTTGTTGAAATGAAGCTAAAGTGTTATTAAGAAACAAGTCATTGAAGCGTACTATACCCCTTCTTTGCCATTCTTTAAAAACAGAGTCCTGAGATGATGGTTTGAAAAGTTGGTTAGACATAATAGGGCTATAAAGAGAGAAACTAGAGAAATCAAAATATTTACGAAATTGTGCCCAGATTTTTAGTGAGTGTTTTATAACTGGATTTGTAACAGTTGTAAATGGTGGAAGCGGGAATGAGGATCCCAAGAAAGCCACGGAGGACCATTTCCCAGAACACTGTGACTCCATCTCTACCCAGTCAGGGCTGTCAGGTCTGTTGTAATAGAATGACCAGAATGCTAGACAGTGCAAGTTTGCTGCCCAATAGTAAAAGCGGAAATTTGGAAGGGCAAGACCGCCTGCGGCCTTAGTTTTTTGGAGATGTGTCTTATTTAAGCGTGGACGTTTTCCTTGCCACAGATATGATGAAATGATGGAATCTAACTGAACAAAGAATGAACCAGGGATAAAAACAGGAATATTTTGAAAGAGATATAAAAACTTAGGTAAAGTGACCATCTTGACTGAGTTAATACGGCCTATGAGGGAAGTGGAAAGCGGTGACCATCGGGATAATGCCTGCTTTGTCTGATTCAACAGAGAGACAAAATTTTCTTGATATAAATCCTTATACCTCCTCGTAACTGTAACACCCAGGTAAGAGAATTTTATCTTCTCAATTTTAAAAGGCCATTTACTAAAGTCAAGAGTCTGCGCCAGGGTATTGACAGGGAAAATTATACTTTTACTCAAGTTTAATTTGTAACCAGAATTGATTCCAAATTCCTCAAGTAATGATAAAACGGAAGGCAGCGTGTCAGTCGGATGAGAAATGAAAAGTAAAAGGTCATCAGCATAAAGGGAGACCTTGTGCTCCATATCGCCTCTCCAGATTCCTGAAATTGTGTCACAGGACCGCAAAGCAGTGGCAAGAGGTTCAATTGCCAGGTCAAAGAGCAAAGGGCTCAGTGGGCATCCCTGGCGAGTTCCTCGATGTAGACTGAATGGTTTCGATATCTGAGAGTTGGTACGAATGGTTGCGGTGGGATGTGAATAAATTAATTGCACCCATGTAATGAAATTGGGGCCAAAACCAAATTTGTCAAGAACATTAAACAAGTAGTCCCATTCAACCCGATCAAATGCTTTCTCCGCATCAAGGGAAATAACACACTCAGGAACAGTATCCGAAGGAGAATAAATAATGTCCAAAAGGCGTCTGATATTAAAAAAGGAGTGCCTGCCTTTAATGAATCCAGTCTGGTCTTTTGATATGATGAAAGGAAGGATCTTTTCCAACCTTTGAGCAAGAACTTTAGCTAAAATTTTGGCATCTGTATTTAAAAGGGAGATTGGTCGATAAGAGGAACAGTGAGTTGGGTCTTTTCCTTTCTTTGCAATGAGGGTAATGCAGGCCTCTAAGAAAGATTTCGGAAGGGATCCTTTGTCAAACGACTCTAAGAGAACCGAGTGTAAGAGTGGGGAAAGTAATGGAGAAAATTTCTTAAAAAATTCAGCAGGGAAGCCGTCAGGACCCGGACATTTGCCAGACTGCATTACCGATACAGCTGACACAATTTCTGTCAGGGATATTGTGATCTCCAGTGCATCTTTCAGATTGGGTGTGAGTTTTGGCATATTGGTCTTTTCGAAAAACTGAGAAGATAAATTCTTGTTGGTTTGAGATTCTGAAGTATATAAATGGGAATAAAAGTCCTTAAATGCTCTGTTAATTTGTAAATGATCTAGAGTTATGGTGCCGTTCTTTAATTGGATCTTAGGGATGATTTGTTTAGCCGTGGCACCCTTCAACTGATTTGCCAGTAGTTTTCCTGACTTTTCTCCATGTATGTAAAATGATGATTTACTTTTCAAAAGTGATTGTTCTATTGAGTATGTAGACAATAAATCAAACTTAGTTTTGAGTTCTACTTTTTTTTTGTACAGATTAGGGCATTTGTTTTGAGCATATTGTTGATCAATTTCTTTTATCTGCTGGGCTAAATCAGTTCTTTCTTTTTGAGATTTTTGCCTCAGCCGGGCGGTATATGAAATGATTTGTCCCCTAAGATAGGCCTTAAGGGTATCCCAAACGGTTGACAATGGGATCCCAGGAGTTCTGTTTATGGATAGAAAGAAGGTTATTTCTTTTTCTATAAATGTAACAAAATCATTGTTTGACAGTAACGTTGAATTGAATCTCCACTGTCTACTCCTTATAGGAATGTCAGGGAGGGACAGAGACAGAGTGACAGGTGCATGGTCTGAGATGACAATACTGTGGTAGTCACAGCCACGGACAGAGGGAAGAAGTTTGTTGTCTATGAAAAAGTAATCGATCCTCGAGTACGAGTGATGAACATGAGAAAAAAAAGAATATTCTCTCTCAGCTGGGTGTAAAAAACGCCATACATCGCACAGGCCATATTTAGATAAAAAGGCACGAATAGTGTGGGACGACCTGCTGGCTGTGGCAGGGTTTGTAGAGGATCTGTCCAAGACTGGGTCCAACCAGCAATTCAAGTCACCACTGAGTATCAATGAATATGTGTTTAGGTCCGGGAGCAGTGAAAATAATTTCTCAAAGAAACCAACATCATCCGTATTTGGGGCATAAACGTTAACTAGCACTACTGGTGTGTTGTACAATTTACCGGAAACAATCACAAAACGACCATATTTATCTGAGTTAACTTGAAATGGTTCAAATGAAATGTCTTGACTGATGAGGATCGAGACGCCCCGAGCCTTTGCTCGAAAGGAGGAATGGAAACTCTGCCCGTGCCATGTTTGCAGTAATCGTTTGCTATCGTCACTTCTAATATGAGTCTCCTGCAGGAAAGCAATGCCTGTTTTTAACTGTTTTAAATGAGAAAGCACCTTCCTTCTCTTGACGGGGTGGTTCAAACCTTTGACGTTCCAGCTTGACAACACCAACTGACCACTCATATTACTAATAATTTGTATAAGAAAGGTAGGTAATACAGTCTAATGTGTTGATGGCTGTGCAGTTCTTGGCAAAGTGAAAGAAAATATAAATTAATGGCAGTGATGGACCCCCCACCCCCTCCCTTTCCCACCCTGGACAGCTGCAACAGACAGAAGCAGCAAGCTCCATAGAAATTAAAAATAAGTCTCCTGTCTAACTTTTAAACTAGTGCTCCAGTATCATAAGAGGGAAAAAATGTATAAGCACCTCATGCAAGGCCAAAAATGTACACATAGATGTGTGATCACGCACATACATATAAACAAAGTTAAATTAATCCTAATCCTAAATTAAATCTTCAATCAGTCCAAGACCAATTCAAGATTCAATTCAAGATAGTCAACAGGTATACAGGAAGAGGAAAAATGTTAATAGTTCAAAATAATATATTGAAAACATTATATATTTCACCCATTTTTATACATGAATAGGCCTACTTCAATTATTTATGTGCCTAAATACAGAACCAAAAAGCCCCCCCAAAAAAGGAAAGTCTAAGATAATCAGAGTATGGGCAGAGTCCTGCTAATCTGTTCGTCACCTCATGTAAACAAAAGTTTAGTCTAAGCATAGACAAAGCCAGTGCGGGAACAGCGCGTTGCACATCAGTCAAAAGAAAAGTTAAATATTACTGTACTTGCGCTGTAAAGGCTGAGGTAACTCCTGTCCTGTCTAGCTTTTAAACTAGGGCTCCAGTATCATAAAAGGGGGGGGATTAAAAAGCACCTCACAAACTAGTTTAAGGTATGCAAGGCCAAAAAAATGTATACACATAAATGTGTACCGGTAATCACGCACACATATACAAACCTAAAGTTAAATTAATCCTAATCTCAAATTAATTATCAATCAATCCAGGACTAACCCAAAATTCAGCTCAAGATAGTCAACAGGTAAACGAGAAGATGAAAAATGTTAATAGTTCAAAATAATATATTGAAAACATTATATATTTCACCCATTTTTATACAAGAATACTTCAATTATTTATGTGCTTAAATACAAAAACCAAAAAAGCCGCAGTAAAAACTAAAAAGTCTCAGATAATGAGAGTATGGGCAGAGTCCTGCTCATCTGTTCCTCACCTCATGTAGAGAAAAGTTTAGTGTAAACAGAAACAAAGCCAGTGCGGGAACAGCGCATTGCTCATCAGTCAAAGAAAAAGTTAAATATTACTTGCGCTGTGAAGCCTGAAAGGTGTCCATGAACTTCTGCGCCTCCTCGACCGAGCCCAGCCACTTTCTGTTTCCATCAGGTAAAGGGCCAGTTTACACGGCGCGTATTTTGAGTGTAACCGCTACTTTCTCTTTGCGACTTTGCTTATCGCCTACACGACGCTGCTGGCCCCCCTCGATGACTCCGATGGTTTTTGAACCCTGCTCTCAAGGTGGAAGTTTTTCGCAGACCCCCCGTTGATAATGTAAACATCTCCCGTGGAGCTTTTGTTTGAACACATGCACGCAGCACGCACGCGCAGACAGCCGGCATTTTAACAATGGCGGTGGACTGGACAGTGGACACACGCACCACTTTCTGAACTATAGCTGATGGAATATATTTTGATTCTCATATTTAATTATTCTACACCTTACCTGCATCTGTGTTGGAAGAGAGCCAGCTGCCTGGATCCAGTTGTCTGTTAACGAGGCAGTCGGACATTTCACGTGTCACGCTGCACTATAACATACTAGATGTGCTATATATTAACAGTTTAACAATAATAAACAGTATTTATGTTAGCGTGGGAGATATTTACATTTATCTGAGCTAAATGAAGCTATCTGGACTCGTTACGTCATGCCTAACATGCTGCTGAAAATGAAGACACCAGGTTGATTTTTTATTTATTTATTTATTCAACACCACAAACTCATGTCACAAACACTGAGAATTAAATTGAACACTTTTAAAAACACGTTAACCGAACTTTAATGAACTGGACTCTGTTGTTTTCATCCTGGTGGAAACTGGACCCACATCCGAACCGCCGGTCCGCTTCGTGGAACGACAGCTTCGACCTCGCAGGAAAAAAATAAAAATAAAACCTCAGTTGGTTGTTCTGTGATCGAACTAAACACAAGGAAAGATTATTAAGAACATGGTTTACCTTGTAGCGCTGCTGTAAATCAGCTGATTCTCACGGACTAAAGTCAGACATGTTGACGCGGTTCCGGTCCAGTCAGCAACTGGTGTGCAGCTTGCTAGATGAAGCGGCCCCACTTGGTGTCAAATCTGTTGACTCTTATCCAAATTCCAGCTTTAACTTGTTAACTTGTTGACAACAACTTGTAGTAGCTGAACTTTTAGCCAGAGAGGAAAACAGGCTGCCTCGTCTGCTCTGTTTACATCAGGCAGCAGTGGCACGCATGCGCAGTAGTGAAGGTTCCAAAAATCACAGCGCCATCTAATGGCCCAGCATGGTAACTACAGTAAATTCATGAGTACGGGGGGTGGAGGGGGGAGAGAGTCGTATCCACAGAATTCGCCCATGTCAACGCAAAACTTTCAACCTAATTAACATACCCAAAAGTTGCGTTTCCCCCACACAGTGTCCGTGTAAACAGGGCCAAAGTCACGCGGAGTCGAGCAGGAAAAAGCAAAGCAGGTTTTAAGCCCAGAGAGTACAGCGCAGCCATCACGTCCTTATATTCCACTCGCTGGTTAAGGACTTCTGGGCTGTAATCTTCCACGATCCGCACCGGTTTTCCCTGGTATTCAAGCCTGCCTCTGCGTCGAGCCTCCCTGATGAGGAGCTCCTTCACCTGGACCCGGTGCACTCGCAGGATAACCGGGCGCGGCCGCTGGTCCGAGGCGGGTTTCGGAGCGAGGGTTCGATGGGCCCGGTCCAGTTCGGGTGGAGAAGGAAGCGTGTCACGCCCGTAGATGTCACACAGCAGGTTGGAAAAGAAGTCTGTAGGACGTCCGCTTTCAATAGACTCCGGTAAACCCAGCACACGAATATTCTGCCGTCTGCTTCGACTTTCTAAATCCGCTAATTTAGATTTTAGTCTGGTGTTTTCCTCCTGGAGAGTTGAGCAGGTGTTTTCCACCTCCGACATGCGCTGGCTCAGGTCGTTAGTGACAAGTTCCAGTGATGACACACGCTGGCCGTGTTCCTCCACCGCCAGCCGAGTCTGGTCCAATTTGAGATCCAGCTGGTGAAAAGTTTGTTTGAACTCAGCTGACAGAGCCGCGCGGTGCTCCTCGAGCAGCGAGGTAATTGCCTCGAGGGTTATTAGGCCAGCGTCATCCTTCTCAGCGTCCTTCTTCGATCTTGTCGACTTTTGAGACATTTTTAATTTAAAATCTTTAAAAGAGATGTTTGAAGGAAGTTGTGTGCGTGATAATAGGCAAAAAAAGGCAGATGTAGAGGGCTTGCTGGTGCTAAAAAATAAGTTTTAACCGGAGCACTGGCAAGTGCGACTTACTCCATCTTACGACCACACCCCACAAAATCCGACAGAGTCAGTCCGACCAGAGGAGGCTGCCGTCGGACACATGAGGTGGGAACGGTCGGTGTACCCTAGCGGACAAAAGTGGTACTGCACCATTTTTAACCAAAATGAAAAACGGTCATATCTGAGCCAAAAATTGGTCTACAATATGAGAAAAAATCCATAAACACGTCTCACCTCTCTATTAGTCGCAGGGCATGTAAATTAGGCAACAAAACTGAAAATACGGTAGGTTTTTACTGTAGTTTATTTACAGTAAACCAGTAATTATCTGGCACCCACCCTGCTGCCTTACGGGAAGTAAAAACCCTTCAAGACGACCTCAAATTGTGGATTCTTCATTTTGAAGCTTTACATTTAAAACAAAACAACTCATCTGAGTGCACAACACAGATTTCCCCCTCAGACAATGAACCTCCAGCTGGGTTTCGTGCCGAAACACGTCGACCGTGTTCGTCTTTGAAGTGTCGGACTGAGAAGACCGAACTGAAACCATGTTGGTGGGATTATAAAGCGACCGCCGGAGGAGCTCCTCTTCCTCCCCTCTGTTCTCTCCTGACGCCGAACAGGGAGCACATTCCTTCACGTCAAGGTCACTGCGATGGGGGGAGGAAATGAAGGGGAGAGGGGGAGGCAAACACCTGGAGAGGAGGACAATCTGCTCCTCCCCCCAGCTCAAAGTACTTTCCTTATTTTTAACTCCCCTTCGTTAGGGGTCCAAACCCGCGGAGGCAACGAAAAATTTCCATTCATCCACTGGAGCATGGAACCCTGTTGTATCCATGTTTTTTGTTGTTGTTGTTATTGTTGTTTTTATTTTTAATCACCATGTTTGCTAGACTCTACTGAGTGGCACAGCACAGGCCACACCCATTTCCTCCTAACAAATCATAAAAATGGAAAAATTACGTTTAAACGTTTTCCAAGGTTTTACGTTTGATCGCAGTGAAACTCACCATCTAAACCCTAGACGCCTCAGAGACTACAAGTTTTCAATGGCAAGTATTTATATTTTTAAAGTGTGCAAGATTTGCCAAGGCTACTCAATAGCACAAGCTAGCTAAACACAAATGTAACCATAACTTGTAAACTTTACAAGTTATGGCTAAATTTGTGTTTACAAAGTTTACTTTATAATGTAAAGTAAAAAAAACTATTCAGATGAAATATATACAGTAGTCCCTCGTTTATCGCGGGGGATCTGTACCTGAAACCCCGGGATAAGTGAAAACCTGCGAATAGGAATAGTAGTACAAGTAGTAAGTAGTATTTTATATATACAGTACATGTATGTACTGTATATCAAGGATGGAGCATGAGATTGACAGACAGCTGTATTCAGCTCAGTCTTATAAATAAATGGCTATTTATTAATAAGACTGAGCTGAATACAGCTCCTCAGACTGAAGAAGTCTTTCGCATGAAAGAAGAAATGTTTCTACATTTTGTTTCTTGAATGTCCAGAGGACCAGACTTCACTTTTTACATGTTTTTACCTGGATTATTGAGCATGCATCGGGATATCTATATTTAAAATTCTATATTTTTCTTCATCGTTTGATGTATTTGCACTCACTGTGGTTTTGTTTCTTGTATACAGATTATTTTTTTCTTGAATACAAATTATATTTTTCTTGTATACAGATTATTTTTAGTTTTGGTTTAAAGTTTAGCTTTGATTTAAAGCTTTAATTTAAAGTGTAATTCTTGTTTTGTGATTTGTTCATCTGTAGTTTAGAATAAAGTTCAACCAAAGGCTGGATCTCTTCTTTAAACATGTTTGAGGGAAATATTCCTGATAACAATTTTGTGTTTTTTTGAATTTTCAGTTGAGTTAACTTTAATTAACAGATTATTTAATAAAGTCAAAGGGAAAACAGGATTTTATGATAAAGCCGGCACCATTTATTTATTTTTAATCTTCAATGATAAAAAACTTATTTTTTCTATACATAAAATGTTTTTACAATAATGTTCCCACCCTCCTTCTCGGACTCCCGGTCCTCCCGCCTGCTTTGGCTCGGGGTCCGGCCTCGTGTGCTTCGCGGGTCGGCAGCTCGTGATCCTCTGCGGGGACCCAGCTCGCTCGTTGGTCACCAAACACAAAAAACACCCGGACTTCAGAACTAAACACGGCGTTGTCATTATTGTTTTTAATTTTTTTTAAATAGATCCAGCCGCTGCGCCACATCCCGAGAAACTGCAAATGGCGGATTGGTGAAAAGTTTCTGATCCAGTGACTCCTCCCCCTGACCAATCAGAGTCCAGCATTCACATTTCGGTCCGGACTCGGCTCGACTGAGCTCGCTCGGTCCCACCAGAGAGGCAGGGATGAAAAGAGGACTCGAATCAGCCTCATATCAACTAAAATACTAGCTAAAGTATTGATGCAAAAGGGTTCTTTCTGTGGCACGCTGCCCATAGTTGGAGCTGAGTGAGTAGGAGCAGTGCAAATGGAGCAAGAGTTAATACCATCTTGAATAGTCGCTCTGAAAAAGTCATTCGGTAAAAGTTGATTTGATTTTAAGAGAGTGAGTTATTTTAACGCATACCCTACTTAGGCTAGCTAGCCATCATATGTTTTCATTTTAACGCACATACACATCAACGTTATTAAATTCACGCCCCTTTGTTAAATCACGCTTTCCAATTGTTGTTTAAAAAGATGAGATTTTTGCCATTTTAAAACGTATTCATATACCGTAGTTTTCACCGTATAAGTTGCACCTTTTTCTATAAATTTGCAAGTCCTGCAACTTCAACACTGAAGCATCTAATATACGTTTTTCTCCCATATTTATAATTTCTGGCTGAGATCTGACAATTTCATTCATTCTGACATGGAAAATATTGAACACTACCATTTTCAGCCACTAGAGGGCGTTTGAGCATTAAGGCAAGCCAAGTGTCTCATTAATAGGTAAAAGGGGCTATTAATGAGACACTTGGCTTGCCATACTAAGCCACCTTTGTCTCACTCCAGAACTCCTGGAGTAAATGACCATTAAAGTGCATTTATTAAGGAAAAGTTCAACTGAGACACGCCTTTGCTATAATTTCAAGCAAACAAATAATTGTTTTTAAATGTTAATCTTGTTACTGGTAAATTTTTGTTAAAGTCCTTTCGTGCACGCTCCCGCGGCTGTCATTTTGACAGCCAATCGATTTTTGGCACAACGCCGGCCCACGTTTCCGTGTTGTCAGCAGTGACGCATAATAGATGCGACTCGTACGACGAAGCAACTTTTTTTTTCCCCCTTTGACATACATGTATTTGGACTGATGCGACTTATACGGCGGAAAATACAGTACCCCCAAAATAATTACCATATTTTGCTAAAAATTTCAACCTGACAAACTTGAAAAGAGTTGCGCACATACACGACCTATAGCCAGCTATCAGTGAATATCCTGAGCATTTTATAACAATCTTGTGACTTGTTTAATTCTCAGCCAATGCAGGCAGTTGAATATTATTAACATCCAATGACTGCTCATTAGAATAATGTCTCTTGGTTTAAGATCCTTCTTTGTAAAAATCCTTTTTAAGTTTAAGGAAACATTATGAAGGCCAAATGGAGAACTTGCACCAATAATAAATGGCAAAACGGCACCTTCAAAGTCAAAGTCAAAGTCAACTTTATTGTCAAAACTGCAATATGTACAGGACATACACAGGATTGAAATTGCATTTCTCTCTGTCCCTCGGTGCAACAGTAAAAATTTAAACACTAAAAAATTTAATAAACATAAGCATAAAATGAAATATAAAAGTGTAATACTGTCCTGAGTTTTTGCATAGTAGTAGTATGAAAAGTTACACCAACACTAAAACACTAAACATTTAATAAACATAAGCATAAAATGAAATAACAAAAGTGTAATACTGTCCTGAGTTTTTTGCATAGTAGTATAAAAGTGTAAAAAGTATATCTATAAAATAAAATGAAAGTTCTGGCATTGACATTTGTAATAGAGTGACAAAGCAGCATATGAAGTTTATGTACACAGTATATGTATGAGGTAGTTGATATTGGTATAGAGGTAAAGTGGCATATGCAATAAGGCTAGTAAAAATATATATATATATCAGCAGTAGTGTAGATATAAAAAGTAGTGTAAATGTAAACAGTAGTAATAAATGTAAACAGTGAATGTAAACAGTAGTATGACTATAGGCAGTAATGTAATGCAAACATTAGTGCAAATATAAGAAGTAGTGCAAACTGAATGAGCACATGACCGTGAGTTGAGTGAATAACCCGTTTTGATGACACAGAGTCCAGTGTTAAAATCTTTGTGTTGTGTGGTAATGTGTGAAAGTTTTTTGTGATTAAGGCAGTACAAGTGGGAGGGAGGGCAGAGCAGGCAGAGAGTTAAGCATCCTGACTGCCTGATGAACAGAGCTGTCTCTCAGTCTGCTGGTTCGAGCCTGGAGACTCCTCAGTCTCCTCCCTGAAGGCAACAGGCTGAAGCAGCTGTGTAGTGGGTGTGTGGGATCACCTGCCATGCAGAGGGCTTTCCGAGTGAGGCGGTTGCTGTGTAAGTCCTGCAGTGAGGGGAAGGAGGTGCCGACGATCTTCTCAGCTGCTCTCACGATGCGCTGGAGGCTCTTGCGGCATGATGCAGTACATGCACCAAACCACACCGTGATGCAGCTGGTCAGGACACTTTCTATGGCACCTCTGTAGAAGGTGCACATGATGGGGGTTGAAGCTCCAGCCCTTTTCAGCTTGCGGAGAAAGTAGAGGCGCTGGTGAGCCTTCTTGGCCAGTGATGCAGTGTTCCTGCTCCAGGACAGGTCCTTTGAGACGTGCACTCCCAGGAACTTGGTGCTGTCCACTCTCTCCACTGTGGTGCTGTTGATGGTCAGAGGGGCATGTTGGGCATCCCTCTTCCTGAAGTCCACAACAATCTCCTTTGTCTTCTCCACGTTGAGAGTGAGATTGTTGTGTCCGCACCACAAGGCCAGGCGGCTCACCTCGTTCCTGTAGTCCGTCTCATCGTTGTTGCTGATGAGACCTACCACTGTTGTGTCGTCCGCAAACTTGATGAAGTGGTTGGAGCTGTATGATGGTGTGCAGTCGTGTGTTAGCAGGGAGAATAGAAGGGGGCTCAGCACACATCCTTGTGGGGCTCCTGTATTCAATGTGATGGTGCTGGATGTGTTATTCCCGACCTTGTCCAGGTCAGAAGGAACTATGTGTAAAGTTTGCACATTTTGGTCAGCATCTTGTGTGTGCATGTTTATGTATGTCTGTATGTATACAGTATAATAAATCTGAACACTTCAACAGGACCTCGTCATTTTGCTCCTCATGCTACAGCTCTGTGGTACACCAGGTAGATGGGCTACTGGGCTCAGACCAGCCAGGGTCGACATGTGGCTTGGACTCCAGCGAGAACTGCTTGCAGTTCTAGTTTTATTTGTTTTCCTCTCTTTTGTTTATCCTTTCTGCTCCGTCCTCGCAGGGACCGTCTCCTTCACATAAACAGTCCCGGCAACCGAAAAAGACTTTCAGATAGATCGGCGAGAGGTTACAGAACCACACACAGCTCAACCCTCTCCATCTCTTACTAGGATCTGATCCTAGAAGTAATACATTCAAAGGTGGCATTAAAAAAACAAAAAACAAAACAAAGACAAGCGGCATGTTAATGTCCCTCGTCGTTGTGGGATTTAAATTCTGAATGTTTGTAGTTTTCAAGATGAATGTTTTTTTGGTCTGGACTTGAACAGGGAAGTAAGATATTCAAGAGGGTTGGAGTTACACTGTGCAGACGAAGAGAGATGGTGCAGAGTGATTGGTCCTGGTGAGTGGAAGGAACATTTTCATCCACTACCATGTGCAGTGGCGGAGCCAGGGGGTGGCCAACGGTGGCTTTGACCACCATAGATTAACATGCCACCCCAGTCATTTGAAGAAATTATACTTTTAAGCAATAAACAAACTAAAAAGCATTGTTCCATCAAATGATAGGGGTGGCATGTTTACATATACCGGTACGTACGTACGTACGTAAGTATGCATGTATATACCGTGGTGGCCATCTTGGATTTTAACACGGCAACCCTATTTTCTATAGTGATCTTTCTTATGCCTAGACACAGCCACAGACCAAAATTTAAGTTGGCTCATTGATTATTTTTAGAGTTATCCAGCTCACAAGACGGACAAACATACCGTATACGGTGGCAGCCATCTTGGATTTTGACGACCCACTTTTCAAAAATAACTTTCTTGTGCCCAAATGTGGCCCCACGCCAAAACAGAAGTCGATAACTCAGATAGTTTTCAAGTCATCACACTCGCCGCATTCACAGATGGACGAACGGACGGAAGGAATTTTCAATTTCCACTCTTCGCGACGAAGGAAGTCGACTAAACCGGAGGAAAAATCAGGGGAAATGTCAGACGAAGACGTTTTGTCCCAGAAACTGACTCGTTTAAGATCATCAGCTGATACGGTCTCAGCACGATACGTGGATTATTTTTAAAGTCTCAAGAACCACCGGACTGATTTTTATTTAAACGTTCAGGAAGTAATCATTGTCAACATCCAATCGACCGATTCAGAAAAGACACGGAGCTGCAGATGGAGGTGGTAGTAGCTGAGAGTCATTCAAACCACTGACGTGATTTCATACAAGATCAACAAAACGGCAACGACTTCTCAACACAAGATCATCTGAAAGGTGACGGGTGACATGCATCCCCCTCCAGAGACAACGTGGAGCCATATTGTGCTACCTAACGTCAGCTGGCTGCGGCGGCCATCTTGAATCAGGCTGACTCCAACAGTTCATTAGTAGTATTTGTACATCCAGTGATTAGTTTGAGCAAGTTTCCTTAAAAATCATTTTGTGCTTCATGATATATTTTGCTAACAGACAAACACACTGTAAGATCATGATCACCTGTGGTTAAGACAGGCGTTAATTATGTTTTACAAATACAGGTAGTCACCGACTTACGACAATTCGACATTACGAACGCCCTCCCATTGAAAAGCATTATTCGAGTTACGCGGTTTATGTGCCTTTACACCAGAAAATACGGTACCGAAACGAAACTTACAGGAAGGAGGGAGGGAGGGAAGGAGGGAGGGATGGGGAGCTTCACGCGCTGGAAACTTACAGCAGACCGGAGCAGAGGAGGTCAGGAGGGGCTAATATGCTAACTCTGGACTGCTGGACCGCGCATGGAAATACAGGAGACCTTATTTTTTGGAGTGGAGGTTTACGAGGCAGATGCTACAGCTGAGCAACGAGCTAACAGACATTGCTATAAACGCTGTGGACCGCGCGTGAAGCTGCAGGAGCTCGGAGGTGCACGAGCTAACATGCTAACAGACGGAGGAAGAATTGATCAGCTCCCAGTAAGAAATTAACTCTTTTTTTTCTCCTTCATTATGGCTCCAAATGTACTGTATGTGTTTTTTGATAATTATGTAAGGTACTGTGTTAGGATAGGCGAAGTGCTTGGTAACTGTACAGTACTGTACACGTACGTGTATAAATGGGGCGGCCAGTGGGTATGTGTTTTTCGACTTACGACAAAATCCGTGTTACGAACGGACGTAGGAACGGAACTCTATCGTAAGTCGGGAAGTACCTGTAGTTTGTAGAATAAAAATTTAAAAAATCAAATCAGCACAAACTTTACAGAATTTCTGCCATTTGTCAGTGACGAGGTTGTCGGGTAAACTACGCCGTCAGAAAGTGTCTTTAGGTTCTAAACTTATCAGGATTCAAACAGCTGAGCTAAAAAAAAAATGAAGAAAAAGAGCGAACAGAAGACGTTTGTGTCTCTGCAGCGGCTGTGCGTCCTCTCAGACGGACAAGGCTTTATTTGGCCTCTCGGGTGGAAACTTACGACCGGGCCGAAGCTCGGCAGCAGTGCATCATGGGAAACAGAACGAGAGCAGCGTCGTCCTGACGAGGGACCAAACGGTTCTGTTTGGGTCGGGGCTTTGAATTCTGCTGCACCACCCCGTCTGGACTGGACTGAGCTACAGTTTGATTCCCTCCATCCTTCTAACACACACGCACACACACACACCTCCTCCTGACCTTAGCCCACCCCTCCTCTCATGTTCTCCCACCCTCAGGGGTTTTAGACGATCCAGACAAATGAGTTGAGACGGCAGCGGAGCAGAACGAGCCAGCGTCAGGCAGCAGATCCCACTAATCACATGAAACAACCGCAGAACGGCCGGAGGCGGAGAGGTTTCTCCTTCACACACACACACACACCGTCTCACACACACCATCGCTCTGGTTTGTGACAGCCGGCAGGTTGGTGTCGGCGGGGTCGCAGGAACTCTGCGGCCCAGGGTTCGTTAAGAGGAAATTATCCACCTGGAAGTTCAAAACGAGCAGAACAGAAATCTGCAACAAACATTTTCACTTTAAATCTGTGTTGTGCACTCGATGAGTTATTTTGTTTTAAACGTAAAGCTTCAAATTGAAGAATCCACAATTTGAGGTCGTCTTGAAGGGTTTTTACTTCCCGTAAGGCAGCAGGGTGCCAGATAATTACTAGTTTACTGTAAATAAATTACAGTAAAAACCTACCGTATTTTCCAGTCTATAAGTCACAGTTTTTTTTGCCTAATTTGCATGCCCTGCGACTAATAGAGAGGTGAGACGTGTTTATGGATTTTTCCCCATATTTTTAGACCAACTTTTGGCTCGGATATGACCGTTTTTCATTTTGGCAAAAAATGGTGCAGTACCACTTTTGTCCGCTAGGGTACACCGACCGTTCCCACCTCATGTGTCCGACGGCAGCCTCCACTGGTCGGACTGACTTTGTCGCTGCCGGGCCTCCTGTTCTGGAGGTAACTACAGTAGCCTACTGTTAGCTATGTTTGTTAGCTGTGTTTGTTAGCAAGATAAGTCAAGAACCACAGGACAGATTTTTATCAAACTTAAAGAATGTAATCACTGTATGTACATTTACAACTGACTAGCTTTATGACATGTTTGAGATAAAATTAGATGTTTTATGGGCATAAACGTGTTGCGGATAGCTTCGTTTTTTTTCCGTGTATACAGTATTTTAGCAAATAGCTCATAAACCACTCGGCGGATTTTCTTTAAAATTACAGAAAGTAATTACTGTGTGGTCATTTACAAACTGTTAGCTGTTGGAATTGTTTGAGATAAAATTCAATCTTTTAGCTTTGTAAATTTGCAGCTGTTAGCTCGTTGTTTTTCCGGAGACTATTTATCTAAATAAGTCATGAACTACAGAACAGATTTTTATCAAACGTACAGAAAGTATCGGTAATCACAACATGGACATTTACAAACTTTTAGCTGTATGAGACATTTGAGCTAAAATTCGATTTATTTATAATTTATTGTGGCAGCGCACACGATGGTTTGGAAGACGTCAAAGCGAAACAATTTAAATCCAGCTGATTTGACCATTTCGTGAATTTATTAAGGAACGGTTAAGCTCAGGAACCCTTGTGCTATAATGTCAGCTAAGAAATATATATTTTTAAGCGTTTATTTAGCAAATTTTTAAAGATATAAAGCCGTCCATCCGCGCGCGTGCACATGGCGAAAATACTTTTTTTAATCCAAATGATTTGAACATTACGTTCATTTATTAAGGAAAAGTTCAGCTAAGACACATCTTTGCTATAATTTTCAGCAAACAAATAATTGTCTTTACCACATTAATCTTGTAAAGTCCTTCCATGCACGCTCGCTCCTGTGGCCGCCATTTTCAGCAGGGCAAATGACGCACTGACGCGTCGCGTAGCGATGATGCATAATAGATGCGACTTAACTGAAGGTGCAACACGTTTATGGATTTTTCCAATTTATTGCCAATAATTGGACAAAGCGACTTATAGAAAGGTGAGACTTATCAGGCGGAAATACAGTACATCAAAAACTGCAAACTTCCTGCACAGAGAATCCATCGGCTAAACACACACACACACACACATGCACGCACATACACACACACGCACCATCCTCCACAGATCAGCCCAAGGTCACACAGGTCAAACAGCCACAGAGGTTAAAGACCGTGTTTAAAAACGTTGACAGCAGAGGCAGGACCGCCGAACAGCCGGCGCTAATTTAACACCTCAGCTCACTTTTTGTACCCCTGAATGAGCAGAAGGCAACAACACCCGCCACGTCCAAACTGGGAGACGGGAGGAAAAAGTGACACGCAGGAAATGATGTCAGAAAGTCAACAGAACAACGTGGGAGCTGGTCTAAGGAAACCTCTCGTAAACCCACTGGAGCTGCAGCTCAGCCCACACCGTCCAGGCCTCAGCGCTGCACGGAGACTTGGGATTACAGCAACTGCTCTAAAATGGTTAAAATTAAACATTTTTTCCGTTTGTTCATTTTAATAACGGTTCTTCTTCAAACACCCATTAGTTATGGAGTTCCCCAGGGCTTAGTGTTTGGCCCGATATCTTTTTTTGTATAAATGCTTCCATTATACTGTATAAAGATTTTAAACAGAATAAGATAAATCAGGGGTGCTCACACTTCCTCAGCATGCAAGCTACTTTTAAAATGACCGGGTCAAAATGATCCACCTACGATAAGGCCCCGTTTACATGAGAACAACCTCTGGAAACATTAGCGTTTTTTTTTTTCAATGTTTATTGAATCTTTAAAACAGGTCTCTCTTGTAAAGGAGTCCTCGAGACTCATTGAGTCTAACCTGTATAAATAAAGGTTGAATGAGTGAAAATTGTAGGTAATAAACAAAAAAAAAGATTGGTTGTATCTATTTCAGTCGGGTTGCCAGATAAGAAATACTATTGCTTTAAAATGTTAGTATTTTGACCTGAACTGTCATTTCAGAGTAAAGATATTCTAAGTTGAGGTGTGCGTTGTGTTTGTTTAACACGTGCACAGAAGAGGGGGTGAATAAGACATTTTACATTTATCTGGCAACCCTCATTGAGCATGTAGCTTCTGCATGATTAGTCCAATTTGGATTTTATTAGTTTTGTTCTTATGTGCTGAAAAAGGGTGAGCAGCACAAAAACACTTAGCTGTTTATTACAACTGCTGTTAGTGCAGAAACACTTTGAAGTGCAGCCACCTGCAGTGCATGTGCCACTTCACACTTGTGAGCATTTCACACCTCAGAGGGGAGTTCCCCCTGATTTCAGGTCATGTAAATGGGGCCAGACTGGCTGCCCTGTAGAAAAACCAACTACTGTACTGTATTCCCAAACTACCTTGGTAGATTGAGATCGATGTATTGGGCACCCCTGGGATAAATGCTCAATGCTGTGCAGACGATACTCTGATGTACTGGGGGTGGCCGTGGCACAGTGGCAAAATGGTACAGGCTCTATTCAACCTCTGCTCGACTGCCTGGCTGACATCAGGGACTGGATGGCTTTAAATTTCTTAAGCTTCAATGATAAGAAGTCTGAAGCCATATTGTTCCTTCCCAATGACACAACCTCAAACCACTGCATTGACCTGTCTGCTCTACCCCTGTCCGAAAAACAAAAAGTCAAAAATCTGGGAGTGATAATGGATCCTTCCATGAAACTCAACAGTCATGTAAACATGATCGTCAAATCCTGTTTTTTCCAGCTGAGGCGTCTGTCTAAGCTGAAGCCCATATTATCCAAAAAGCACCTGGAGACAGTGATTCACGCATTCATTACATCTAGGCTTGATTACTGCA